>OY856186.1:103383038-103607657 GCA_963693315.1 Diogma glabrata | reverse complement strand
TATATATATATATATATATATATATATATATATATATATATATATATATATATATATATATATATATATATATATATATATATATATATATATATATATATATATATATATATATATATATATATATATATATATATATATATATATATATATATATATATATATATATATATATATATATATATATATATATATATATATATATATATATATATATATATATATATATATATATATATATATATATATATATATATATATATATATATATATATATATATATATATATATATATATATATATATATATATATATATATATATATATATATATATATATATATATATATATATATATATATATATATATATATATATATATATATATATATATATATATATATATATATATATATATATATATATATATATATATATATATATATATATATATATATATATATATATATATATATGGGGTATTCCACGTCCAAATCGACCATTTTTGACCCGACCCCTCTCGATTTGGTTGAAACTTTTTTAACATGTTGTAGCCCAGTAATTATATGTTTTACAGTTTTTTTAAAAATTTTCACCAAACCCAAAAAGTGTTATGAATTTTTTAATAAAATAGCTATTTATTTTTCAAATACCCATGGTTTTGTCAAAAATTCCTTAAAAGCGACGCGCTTTTTTTTGACATTGTTGTAATTAAATGTAGTTTTTAGGAAAAAGAACAAAAAAAATTTTCGATGTCTTTTTCATGCAATTTTTTAGTTTTTTTGAGAAAAAACATCAATTTTTTAAAAAGCACACTTTTCATTTTTTTGTTTTTTTTTTATTTTTTAACTTTGAATTATTCTTTAGTTAATGCCATTAGAACTATAGTGGGCCGACTTCGCTTTCTATTTCATTTTTTAATTAAAAAATTGTTGTCTTTAGTTATTTATATATATGGGACGATCCACGTCAAACGGGCCACTGCTGCGACCAAAATTGGGGGTGGTTAAAAAAACGTGAGATGGCTCAAAATTTTTGTATTGAAGTTTTCTTTGTAATAAAAGTTAACGTTTTATAATTTTTCAAAATGATGGGGTCAAAGTGAAGGGTTAATCTCGACATTTTTCAACATCGTACGTGGAAGCTAGTTACTAACACGAAATAAAAATTTTTAGAAATAGATTGTTAATTTTAAAATGATTGTAGGAGTACGATATTTAAAAATTTATATAATTGATAAAAAAAAATTAAAATGGCGCCAACTCATCAAATTTGCATTTTTACTAACAAAAGAAGCCTATTTTTTACCCTTCTACGGCTTGAAAACTATCTTTTAGGTTTTTAAATAGTTGGAACATCAATTTATCAAAGAATTTCAATATATATTTAAAATGGCCGAAGCACAATACAGTTCTATTTATCAAAATCACATTTATATTAGCAAATATATACTTTTTAGAGAAAAAAATCAACTTTAGACAAAAAACAAAAAGAAACCTTGGAAGAGTAAAAAATAACTTAAATATGACTTTTAGAGATAAAAATACATACGTGTTTGTTTTGTTTTTTACGAAATTCGTTTTATTTTTTAGCATAAAGTTTATTTTTGGACATATGTCCGCGAAATTGTTAAAAATGATGATATTTTGTGCCATCCATTTTGAATATTTATTGATATTCTATGAAAAATTGTTGTTACAACTATTTAGAAACCTAAATGATAGTTTTAATGCCGTAGAATAGTAACAAATAAACTTTTTCGGTAGTAATAATGCAAGTTTGATGAGTTGGCGGCATTTTGAAACCGCCATTTTTATTTTTTTTTATCAATTATATACATTTTTAAATATCGTACTCCTACAATCATTTCAAAATTAACAATCTATTTCTAAAAATTTTTATTACGTGTTAGTAACTAGCTTCCACGTACGATGTTGAAAAATGTCGAGATTAACCCTTCACTTTGACCCCATCATTTTGAAAAATTATAAAACGTTACCTGTCATTAGAAAGAATAGTTCAATACAAAAGTTTTGAGCCATCTCACGTTTTTTTAAACCACTCCCAATTTTGGTCGCAGCAGTGGCCCGTTTGACGTGGATCGTCCCATATATATAAATAAAAAAAACAACAATTTTTTTAATTAAAAAATAAAACAGAAAGCGAAGTCGGCCCACTCTAGATCTAACGGCATTAACTAAAGAATAATTCATAGTTAAAAAATAAAAAAAATAAAAAAATGAAAAGTGTACTTTTTGAAAAATTGATGTTTTTTCTCAAAAAACTAAAAATTGCATGAAAAAAGACATCGAAAATTTTTTTTGTTTTTTTTTTTAAAAACTACATTTAATTACAACAATGTCAAAAAGAAGCGCGTCGCTTTTAAGGAATTTTTGACAAAACCATGGGTATTTGAAAAATAAATAGCTATTTTATTAAAGAATTCATAACATTTTTTGGGTTTGGTGAAAATTTTTTAAAAAAACTGTAAAACATATAATTACTGGGGTACAAAAAGATAAAAAAGTTTCAACCAAATTGAGAGGGGTCGGGTCAAAAGTGGTCGATTTGACGTGGAATACCCTATATATATAACGATATGAGGTATAACGGAATTATCCGGCACTCTCACGGTCGCAGTTTTCGACCTACACTAAAAATATTTTCTGCGCATGTTGCGGCAAACAATTTCTTAGACAAGTTCGCGAACTGGCCATATCGGGGTACCGTTTAAGCGGCTAGTGTCTTAAAAGTCGAATAATCTAAGGCGTTTTAACTTCCGTTTGAAACATAAAGTTTAAATAAAATTGATAAATATTGAATATTTGAACCTTTTCCTATCATTTTTTGTGAGATGACAACCTTGGCATTTAGGGTTCCTGAAAAACCAGCTGTTTTAAAAATTTACTAAATTTTGTTGTCCTTGATCTAGATGAAAATGGCCAAGCTCAAAAATGAAAACGTTTGCACATGTAGATACCAACTTATATCTATCCAAAACTTAAAAAACAAATTGTTTAAGGTCAGAGGTTGAGAACCTGTGGCTATTAAAACGAAAACAAACGCAAACGGCCTTGCTTTCATCATTTTCGAGTCTATTTTGATTAAACTAATACTAGCTTTTAATTCAACTTTTCAACTAAAACATCAGAAATTTTCAGCTTTCTAACCCTAGAAGTTCCAATGCAATTAACATAATACTAACTCAATGCAAGCCCCTAAAACGCTATATAATTACAAACAAATCCCAAAAATATCCCAATTAAATAAAATTTCTTTTGTTTTAGTTTAGGTAGATTTCATATAATTTTTTTTGTTTTTATTTTTTTTTTTCGCAAAAAGTTAAAAAATTTGTTTTGAATGTTTGTTGTTGTTGTTTTGAAGATTTATTATTGTTTTGAATTAGGGAATAGTTTCTTTGGAATATTTGGAAGTGGTTTAGTTGAAATAAATATATGTATATTGATTACATATTTACAATTGATAGATATTTGAGGTGTAAAAGTTGTTTGATGTTGTTGTTGATTATAAATTATAGTATGGCAGTTGTGATGTAGTTAGAACGTTAATCCACCAAAGGATTTAATTTGATATTAAGGAGTTTTAACCAAATTAAACAAAACTATTCGAAATTGCATTGACAAAGTAGTTTCTGTTTATGTATTTATTTTGGTTGTTTGATAAATTTTTTAGATTTTCTGTTTCTAGTTAAATTTTTTATTTAAACTAATCTGACATATCCAATTCTATTTGTACACAAAGCTGTCTGGTCCCGAAATCTACCTATTTCTAGCGGATATACGTGCCGCTTGGACTTTTTTATTTGGTTTGGATATGTTGTGATGGAGATGTTATGGAAATTTTATTTGTAATTTATATTACTTTATATTATTTATTATGCTGTAATGAGTTGATTATCCTGATCTTTAAAATATTAATAACTGATGGAGCTGATGAAATTATGTAGATGAGTTTTATTTGATTTTTACGGATACGTTCCAAGTAGAGTCAGCGTCGCATTTTTCGATTAACATAAAAAATATTTTAATATAATATGCGGTTGAATTATATTTTAGGTAAGTTCGTGAATTCGCCAAGACCGGGTGGAAATCGGTTAACAGACTAGAGCCTTAAAAGTTTGTTTTACAAATTAAATAAATTTTGTTATCCTTGATATTGATGAAAATGACCAAGTTCACATTTGAAAACTTTTGCATACGTAGACACAACATAAATCTTTCCTAAATTAAAAAAAAATAGTTCAAGTCCAGGGGTTGAGACTCTAGGGTCGTTGAAACAAAAACAAATTCAAAACGCCATACTCTCATCTTTTATCAGTTAATTTGGTTTAAACTCGTCCTATTTAAACTCGAAATATTTTTAAACTATAACCTCAGACATTTTCAGTCTTCTAACACAAGAGGTTTCAATTTTATAAGCATTATACAAACCTCATACACCTTATACAATAGTTTTAATTCACAGAATTCCAATGAGAATTTTTATTAATTCTCTCGTTTTTCGGACTGGCAGAATAAATTAAATAAAAACGAAAAAATACGGGTTGAGTCAGTATGTTCTTATTAGTTTAAAGAAAATATTTTCGTTAGAAATTTGAAAATGGTTTAGATGTCATACGTATATATATTACACTTGATTTTATCTTATTTGCACAAAGAAATTCCTAAATTGCATTAATAAAAAATTGATAGATATTTGATTAAAAATTGTTTGGTAGTTTTTGATTATAAATTATGTGTGGTTATATAGTAATTAAGTGAATATACATAGGAGGTTGATTTACACTTCGTTGGATACAATTTGTTATGACTGATTTGAACCAAATCAATAAAAACTGTACCAAACTTACTTCTAATTTTTTTGATAATTCTGGCTCTATTTAAATTTTTTTAATTAAACTAATCTGATACATTCGATTCCAACTGTACACAAATTTGTGTGGTCAAGAAATCTACCTATATCTAGCGGATATCCTGCCGCTTGGACTTTTTTTCATTTCCAAAGGCAATTATGCAAAATATTAAAAATCATCAGAACGCAAAGCAGCTTTTTGTAAGGACAAAATTAGTAACAGCATGAAAACTATTGGATATGAAAAAAAATATTGCGCAAACGATGGGAAACATAAATCAAAGGTGATCCGAGTTGGGAGGGTGAAATAGGGTGAGCTTTTAGGGGTAGAAAATGCTTTTTTACGATTTTCAGCAAAACTAGAACTTCTATCGAAAAAAATTTGAAGTAAAAGTTGTAGGTAATAAAAAAGTCTATAACTTTTACATAAACCATTTGTTCACATAACCTAAAATTTGCCGTGAAAATAGAAAACACCAAGGAAATGTGGTTTTTTCGTTTTTAATTTTTATCTCCCACAAAAAAAATATTTTTTTCACACAATTTGGTGAAAACTTACCTTATTATGTCCCTAATACGCTGTTATTTTTTGGAATCAAAATATTTATTTTTACGTTTAATTTTGATTTTCTTATCCTCTACCTTCCCATTCCGTCCGATCATCCATTGCGATCTTTAATCACACGTTTAAGTCCAAGAATACTTCCCACGCCTACTACTAAGCAAAGTCGGAGCACCAGATCGCGTTTGGACCTCGCGTTTGGAACGAGCGAAAATTACTCGTAGCACGCTTCGTGCGGGCTACAGCTGGAAACAGTTTTTTCAAAAAAATCAGTAATCTTTATTTTCACATCTACTTTTAAATGGTGTAAAAAAAATAAACATTAAAAAAACATAGACACGGCAAAATTTTCCAAAAAATGCGAAAAGCTTAATAAACTTGATTTTAAATTGGTGGCTTCAACCCACAGATGTTTAAAAAAAGCGTTAATCTACACCTTAGAACGCCAGTTGTTGTGGGACCCAGGTCTAGACCTAGGTCTTAAAAGGTATTTATGTGTTGTTGTGACACATATTCTAAACCCTATTACACAACACATTTTATTAAAAAAAAAAAAAAATAGTTATTGTTCTACGATTGTTTAAAAGCTTTCACAATTTGTTAAAGTTTACCGTTGAAAACCTTAAAAAATTTAAATTTTTTCCACAGTAATATTCCTTTTTTTTACACCATCTAAAAGAAGACGTTTCAACAAAAATAAAGATTACTGACTTTTTGGAAAAAACTGTTTCCAGCACAGGAAAATTTTCGTTCGAAAATGAGGTCACTTTTTTGGTTTAAAATCAAAATTAAACATAAAAATAAATATTTTGATTCCAAAAAATTACAGCGTATTAGGGACATAATAAGGTAGATTTTCACCAAATTGTGTGAAAAAAAAAATTGTTTTGTTGGCGATAAAAATTAGAAACGAAAAGACCTTTTTTCTCGGTTTTTTTCTAATTTCACGGCAAATTTTAAGTTATGTGAAAAAATGGTTTATGTAAGAGTTGTAGACCTTTTTATTACCAACAACTTTTACTTCAAACTTTTTTCGATAGAATGTCTAGTTTCGCTGAAAATCCTGAAAAACAATTTTCTATTACTAAAAGCTAACCCCATTTCACCCTCGTAACTTGGATAACCTTTAATTTATGTTTCCCATCTTTTGCGCAATATTTTCTTCCTTATCCATTAGTTTTCATGCTGTTACTAATTTTTTGCCTGTTTTTAAGGTATCTGCACTGGTCTAAAATCAATTACAATAAAATAAGAATTTCTACACAGAAAAAAAGAAGCCGCATTTTCATCTAATTTATTTTATATGAAAATGTATGATTCATATAAAGTTTTCCAAAATTTTACTAAAATATTTGAATGTTTCAAACATTTATATTTTTCTTGTATTTTTCAGTACACCATTTTCCAGTCAAATACCACAATATCTTTTTAACAATCAAACATTTACCCGACTAGCAATTTGTTCAGGTACGCCCTATTATGCATTTGCATTTGCATCCAGCCCCTATCAGAAATCATACTTGATTTCACTTCTAGGGCGTGCCGTTTTTGTCCCGACCCGGCCCGGATTTCGAAAACCTATCTCATCCCTAGTAGTAAATGCCGGACCAGGGCCGGATCAGAATCATATCTGATTTTCTAATTCAGGTTTACCCTATTTGTCCTGATCTGAGCCTTATTTCATTTTAATAAATTTCATTTGGTTAAAATTCACTAGAGCATTATCCATTTTAGATATACATAGTTTGCGAAATTTCACATATACTTTAGTTATCGCTTATCTGCGTTATGATTACACATAGGTAAGTATAAAGTTTGAAGATTTTTATAAACATTTTTGTCTAATGTATGTTGTAGTAAAAATTCCCTTTTTTAAATGATCCGGTCCTGCAGCCAAATTCTGTAACTGAGAAGCGGTGAAGTGATAAAAATTTCTTCGTTTCTTTTCATTAAAAAACTTATCACTTCGCCGCCTCACAATTACAGAATTTGGCTGCTGGTCCATTTCTAATAGGGCTGCCTGATCTGGTTTGGATAGTTTGAGGTGTTACATTACTGATCAGGACCTGTTCAGCGTGCCTGATACGGCCCCTTTAACTAGTAGGGAAATCCGTATCCGGTCCAGATCTGAGCCCTTTCATAATGCTAGTCGGGTAGTTTCGTTAAAACTTAGAATTAAAATTAGATGAAGATTGAGTCGTATATTTAAACTGTAAATTTAAATTGCAAATGATGCGTCCATGTTTCGCGATTTTTTAATTATACAATTTTAAATACAAAATATCAGAAACCAAAAAATTTAAATGTTTGACATATGTGTAGAAAAAAATAATAATTTTCGATAATATTTTTAATATTATAAAACAACAAATTTATATATCAGTAAGCCGACATAAAACACTCCAAACAAAAAACATTAAAATAATGTTAACATTTTTTCAAATCACTAAAATTAATGATTTAGAGTGCGCGTTTGTTTTTTATAACCATCACAAACAAATTTCTTTCGCAAATGGAAATAAATTAAAGTTTACCAAATATAGTATAGTATAGTAGTAGTGCGCTGTAAAGCTGTCGAAGTTAAACTATCAAAGAAAAAGAGCGCTTAAAATTCAAAATGAATAAAAACTAATGTTATCTACGATAAAACTCAAATACAGTGTTTGTTTTTTATTTCTATAATTTATTTTTCAGTCTTCAGAATCAAATAAAAATAACTAACACATTTCAATAAAAATTATTAAATACTTAGTTTATAATAATTAAATATACAATATATTCACAAAACAATACTTTTTTTCAACAATAATTAAAACTTTCTTTTATTATAAAAAATTATAATGTGTTTTATATATCGATTGACATATCATTTTAAATGTTTTTACGTTTTGACATTAGAGCCTTAACAAACTCTCTACTATCTTGTAGAGTAAAACAAAGTTGAAATAGTGACGTCACACTTTACTATGACAGTTTAAATATATAGTTTTGGAACGATGGTATATCTAACATCTGTCATCCAGTAAATTTTTTACTTTGTGGTTAATTTTGAAACGACATTTGGTAGAGTAAAGTTAACCACGATTAATCATAGTTAATTTCGAAACGCACCCCTGACGAGATCTCTATAAATCGTGATAGATCTTCAAAGATCAAAGATAAAACTAGGTAGTGTTTGACCATTGCAGATCTGAAGAGATCTTTTTAAATCTTGATAGATATCATCAAAGATTAAACGCAAATTTTTACATTGATCTTTAAAGTTTGTGGTGAACGGTTCATAGGGAAAATAAGCAAAACGTTAAAGTTCAGTGTGCAAAACATATAAATAAATAAAATCACAACAGTGTAAATAATCAACGATCAGAATATTTTTCTCTTCGTAAATTAGAGCTTAGTTTTCTCTCGCGACGAATGATCGCAATCTTTAATTGTTCTTTTTGTATAAAAATATTAAAATTAAAACCACATGTTGGTTAATGTTATAATATGTAAATCTTTTCGTTGTTATTATTAATAAAGAAAACAGCAAGATGACTCGAACTTAGGCGCAAGTGGATTTTTTTTATTATTTTTATCGTAAATTAAGAAAATTTAGTAAAAGGGACAGTTTTGATCGTTTATCTTATAAGCACTTAAGAAATAAAGCAAAAATAAATAAAATATAAAAAAAGTTTGTCAAAACCAGTGCAATTTTGTATGGATTTTGCTTTATTTCAAAGGGCTGCATCTTGGACCCCGGGGCTCCGATACAACTCGTTTTGGTTTTATTCGCTTCAGTGAGTGATCTCTATCAAATTAAAAAAAATTCTTGGTGCCTAAGTTAAAGTCATATCCCCAAGAAAACAATAATTCTTAGTGATTTAAATGTTTTATTTATGTGTCAAAGATTATTACATAAAATTAATAAAGGTAAGGAACATACCAGAAGTTAGTCTACAGATATCTTTTGTGGTTAGCCGCGTATTGAATTACTGCACCAGTAAGCTGACCTGAAAATAAAAAGAAACCAGAATTAACAAGTGTAATAAAAACAATAGAAATTTATAAAGAAAAGTATTTTATGGGAGATCTAGTGGGCAATAATTAATTAATTTATGGAGTCAGATTTGCATGTCCACTACGAGCGTATACACTATAACGATATTAAACCAGTGTATATTATGAAAGTATGATTTCATAAAACGTTATATGAAACCAGCGATTTTATAAAATGTAAAAATACTTTTTATTTTCTTATTTTCTTGTTATTATCATTATAGCATATTATTTAATTAGGAGCTAAAGTGCATTTATTGTTATTATCATTATAGCATATTATTCAATTAGGAGCTAAAGTCCTACATTTGTATTGAGTCTATAGTTTTAAAATTCTTTATAGACGGAACACAAAATGTCACTTTAACTCCGAATTAAATACACAATTTTTTCGGAAAAATTTAAAATTTTTTATAAATATCAAACTAATGCATCAATTTTTTTTATAAATATTATTGCATGCATAAATTTTCTAAAATTAATTTTTATTGACTTTAATTCATTAAAATTAACGCAACCATCATGCTGTTTTGAACATATTCATAATCTCATGTTATGTAACTTTACTGCCGCCGTAAAAATATGTAAAGAAAATGGCGACACTTTACTGCTGTCGTAAAATTGAAAGCAATGGACTTTTATAAAAATAAATCGGAAACCCTGGAAATCTCTTATTTATCACGGAATATTCATATCAAAAATTTATATAAAAAAACAATAAATTAAATATTGAATACAACAAAAACTAAATAATTTAACACAAAAAAGAACTAAAACACAAAAATTATATAAATCAAATCAATCAGTGCTTACATAAATTAGTTGTCTTCTTCCAAAACCAGTCCTGTGGAACAAATGTTGATTGTGGGCTGTCCATAAATCACTTATCCAAAAATCTGAAGCGTCATCCATAGACGCTTTGTAGAATGCAATATACTATGGTAATCACAACATATATGAACAAAATCAAAAGATACTGTGATATCATAAAATACTGTGATATCATTAAAATGGTTAACTGTTGCATCCAGCAAGGCTAAAATACCTCAAATACTACTTTGTACATATATGTTGCGCGTTGAAATAAATCTATCATGTTTAAATATTGACGACGAGCTGAATTTGTATACGCTTACTTGCAAATTAAGTTATGCACCTTCTCATTTACTTTTATGCGAAGAACTTTTTACGAGTTATTTTCACCTTTTTAAACATAATTTTGGGCATCCAATTCATATTCATCCATTGCCTTATTTTTCTCAGTCACCATTCTGTTTGCAGTAACCGGAATGGTAAAAATACGGTTTAGCTATCTTCGAAACCGTTTTCCAATATAAACACGCTCATATTTAAAAATACAAAAATATGTTTTTTACAATAACTCAAAAATATTGAAATTTGTTTAGGTTATTTGTATGATTTTAAAAATTGATGCTATAGTTTAACTTTTTAGTACACAAAACTTTTTTAACAGACAACGAAAACTTAACACTGCTAGAGTAATAAAAAAAACACCAATTTTCACAATAAATTAATTTAAAAAATTTAATATAAACAAATAAATATAAATGTACATTATTTTTTGTGTATCACAATAACCTGCACTAATGATTTTATTTTACATACTGCCATTCTTTTCGAAATAATAGAGAATGTAAGCAACATTTTTCAGTGTTTTGTTTCGTTTTTTATTCGTATATAAATCTTTTATCGTACATATATAAATTAATAATTTCTCCCTCCATGTATCATGCTAACAAAATGTTTATTAAAACGAGAAACGAGAAACGAGAAAACCATTCTTATTATTTACAAATGAACAAAACTGTATTGTATATAACATTATGGATAAAAACTTCTATGTAGACACAAAAAGGTATTACTATAAATGCTTTTATGTCTGTTTTCTTTTTAAAAAAAGGCCGCAATTAAAAACAAATTGGCAAATTATTAGTAAATTTCTTTGTATATGAATAATCTTCCTGAAATATTCGGAATAGGCAGTTGTTTCAAAATATGAAAGCTACTTTACTGCCACCGTAAAAACATTAAAAAAGTGGCGTTACTTTACAGCCGCTTATATGTCAAAAAAGTGAGACTTTAACATTGTCCTTAGTGGCAGTAAAGTTTAAAGCCGTATGCCAAAAAAAAAAGATTTCGTTTCGCTTCGTTTTTTATTTATCGTAAAAAGCCGAAAGAAAGATAAAGCCGCAAGAAAAATAAAGCCGAAAATGTATCGGCTATTTTAAGAAAACTTAAGAAAAATGTCATATATCACAACATTCAATATAAACATTTGAAATTATGGTTTGTTTTAAAATTGTAAGTTTTTCCTATTTTACTTCGGTCTGAAAGACCTAAGTATTACATACAAGAGCCAAAAGTGAAATTCTTACCCCCACTTTTTGGCATTTCTCGACGTTTTAGGACCTACTGATTCTAAGAAGCAAAAAAAGAAGATGTATGTCTGTCTGCCGGCCGGCCGGCCGGCCGTCCGTCATTACCTACGCTGCAGGGAAAACCGCTTGACGGATTTCAAAAATTTGTTTTCCAAAAAATAGGTATACTCAAGGGACAGGTCCGAAAGGACGCTGTGTTCGATAACTGTACCGGAAGTGTCTCAAAATGTCAAAAAAATCATTAAGTGTGTCAAAAACAGCAAATTTTCATATTTTTGGCTTAAAAGACGTTCATTTTCAGTGATTACCTATAGGAACATTGAATTTGGAGAAATCTTGATGGTAGGGATTGGTATGTGAGATCAAAAACTAGATTATTGCATTATAAGTTTGTCAAAAAAATGTTGTCAAGTGTGTCAAAAGAAAGGTTTTTATTTCGTTTTTTACCCAATTTTTTGGGAACAAATTATATTAATTATTTATTTGAATTTTATTATTATTATTGAGAATTATGGCATTATAAGTTTTTAAAAAAAATGTTGTCAAGTGTGTCAAAAGAAAGATTTTTATTTCGTTTTTTACCCAATTTTTTTGGGAAAAAATTATATTAATTATTTGTTTGAATTTTATTATTATTGAGAATTATGGCATTATAAGTTTGTCGAAAAAATGTTGTCAAGTGTGTCAAAAGAAAGATTTTTATTTACTTTTTTGCCCAATTTTTTGGAAAAAAATAAAATTAATAATGTGTGTGACATGAAATATTATTATTATTATAGAGAATTATGGCATTATAAGTTTGTCAAAAAAATAATGTCAAGTGTGTCAAAAAATGATTTCATTTATTTTTTTAGCCGATTTTTTGGAAAAAAAAATGTAGCTATTTTTATGACGTAAATGTAATTGAAAATGAAATTGGACATGGTAATTTTTGAATTTGTTACAGTTTTTGAAATATTTTTGGAATTTTGAAAAAAGTTTGTATTTTTGATTTTGTAATAATTTTAGCGATATGTTTAGAATGTTGGAAAAAGTTTTAATTTTTGGTTTTGTAAGAATTTTTGGAATACTTTTAGATTTTTGAAAAAATTAAAATTTTTGATTTTATTATAATTTTTGGAATTTTAAAAAAAGTTTCAATTTTTGATTTTGTAATGATTTCTGTAATATTTTTAGAATTATGGAAAAGTTTGAATTTTTAAGAATTTTTGGGATATTTTTGGAATTTATATAAATTTTAAATATTTGATTTTATTCTAATTTTTGGAATATTGTTGGAATTTTGAAAAAAGTTGTTTTTATTTAATTTTTACAATATTTTTGGAATTTTGAAAGAAATATGAATTTGTGATTTTGTAATGTTTTCTCGAAACGCTTAATGGAGAGGTTTTTGAGTAGTTTGCTGGGTGTATAATCTTTTCACTAAATTATGTTAATATATGATCTGTTATAATTTTCCGGCATCGTATTGATGTTACGTGTTAGTTTTGCAATAAATTTCTAAACAGAAATAAAAAAATACTTGTACTTTAACAAAGAGTTACGTTTGATATACATCGCTGCCCAAAACTAAAAACCATGTCCTCATAAAAGTTTTTTGCCGAAAACTATATCAAAATCCTTAACCCAGACTGAAGTCTTAATATCTCAGAGCTGTGAGATTTCGGCCCCTCCATATTTTATTTATTATTTTCATACATGTGAAACATGTAATTCAAATTTAATTTCCATTTTTGCATTAAGTACAAATATGAAATTAAATCATTTTAAGTTAAATTAAAAAATTGTGGCTGTTCAATATACCCTAAGAACTTTTATTAGTTTTATTAGTTATTATAATTATTTATAATGATTATTTTGCACTGACTTGCAACGTGGAACGTGTTTCACGTGGATATTATTTTTAACTTTTTAAGCATAAATCAATCTATAAATCGTTTGTAGGCATATAATATCTGTTTTTTTACTACTTGCATGAGAAATTTTAATTATTTACTCAAAAACCCAAGACAAAAGTTATTTTTCTCAGCTAAGGTTACTAATAATTATTAGGTGTGGGGCTAATAATAAGTATTTTAGCACCTTAGTAAATAATGAAAATATAATTTTTGTTCGTTTGTTAACTGAGTTCATCTTTGAATTTTTTTAGTTTCTTCCTAAAATAATAATAATATATTAAAAAAAATAAGCGTTTTGATTTTATTTTAATAATAATAAATAATGAATGAATGCAAAAATTTCTTTGCAACTATAGTTTAGTTTATTTGAAATTTTAATTCGTGTTAAAGTTAAACAGAATTCTGTTGAAATTTAGTTTAGTTGTGAGTTGTAGACTAAAAAAATTCTAAATTTGGCTCAACAATATTGAACAGATTTTCAATTCAATTCAATTCATGTCAAAAATAAATAAAAGCTATATTTTTTAATGCAAAGCATATGTGATTTTTATATAGTTTTAAGAAAATTCATTGAAAATAAATTTCTAACTAAGCAGCCCTGAATAATAAATATCCAATACACAATCCAATGATATGATACACAATGTTTCACCAAATCAAAATTTTCATTTATTCACCATTTGCTTTTTAATTGACATTTTATTTTGTGAATAATTAAGAGTTTTAGTGCATTTTTTATATCAAGTAGTAAAAAAAATAGTATATAAACCTCGGTGAAGAAAATTTTCTCCATTTCGGTGCTTAATTCGCTCGAAACTTCGTTTCTTGCGAATTAATATCCACCTCAATGTAGAAAATTTACTTTATCATCTTGGTATATAATGTACTATTATTGTATCAAAACACAAAACTAATCGAAATTTATGTTTAGCAAAATAAATATTAGAATATTCTTTAATACGGTTGAAACTCATAGTTGACTCTATAACAGGTGTGCCCAACCCGTCGATCGCGATCGACTGGTCGATCGCAAAGAAAATTTAAGTCGATCGCAAGAAGTTTTTTTTCAATATAAATATTTTTGTTGAAATTTAGTTTAAGTTTAGGCCTGGATTTGCTGTAGGTTGTTTTTCTGACGAAACAACCTTTTCTGTTGTCAGAAGATGATGTCGACATCCAACACAATTTTGATCGAATTTTCTGTCGATTGATTTAAATCTTCGACAGAGTTTTTCAAAGGTTTCATTCACTTAAATTCTGTCCACAGAATTCTGTTGATAGAATTCTGTCAGCAGAAATTTTGAAAGTTGTTATTTTAATGTTGGAAAAATAGCCTACTTTGATTATAGACTAAGAGCCCGCGACGGCCAGACCTGCGTTATTTTATAAAAGCAGAAAGTTTCTCTGCGCATACCTCCTACTCAGGTACGAACGATTAGAGACATATGAAGTTTGTATCATGGTGGTTTTGGCAGGGAGCAGGTAACAAAGGGGCATCCAAAGGTTCGTGAAAGTATAAAAGGTAATTTTTTATATATTCTTCGGGATAGTATTAGAAGCCACGTCACCCATTGCCAGACACTTACTATCGTGGCAACAACCTGCCAGACACCCTTGAACTTTATCAATTTGTTCAAGTTCAAGGGTGTCTAGCAGGGGGTTACCACGATAGTAAGTGTCTGGCAATGGGTGACGTGACTTCTAATTCTATCCCGAAGAATATATAAAAAAATTACCTTTTATACTTTCACGAAACTTTGGATGCCCCTCTGTTACCTGCCAAAGCCACCATGATCCAAACTTCCTATGTCGCTAATCATTCCTACCTGAGTGGGGGTATGCGCAGAAAACTTTCAGCTTTTATAAAATAACGAAAGTCTGGCCGTCGCGGGCTCTTGCTCTATAAGTTGTTTTTATTTATGTTATATTCGTATAAAAATATAATTTTTGATGGAATTTAAGTGTTTTAACTTTTTATATTTACATCAAACATTTCGAATAAAACTTAATTCAATGCAGAAACATTTTATTAAATAACTATGTATTTATTCCTGCTTTTTTATATACTTTCTATTACGGATACAATTTTGTTAATGGCCATGGGCCAAAATTAGATTTTGAAAAACACGATAGCACTCATTTTACCATAACGATGCAGTTTGTATGTTTATCAACCGTAAAGAATTAAAGCTAACGAGTTAACTATATGTTTCGTTACTGCGGAGAGACCATCCGGCGATGGGTTCGATAACTAAAGTGCGTCAAAAAACAGTGTTGCATAATATTTAGCTTAAAAATGTATATTTTGAGTGATAATAATTAGTTAGCTTTGAATGTGGGATCTCGTTGATGGTTGGCATCTATAGGTGAAACAAGGCGCTTGATCATTAAATTATAAGTGTGTCAAAAATATCTTCAAGTAAGTTAAAAGAATGATTTTCATACATTTTGGTAACTAATTTAAAAAAAAACATATTATGGGAAACACTTTTGACTAGGAACAACGTTTAAAATTTGGATGTGCCCTCATTTCGTTGCAAGGTCCTCAATTCAAGAACATGTTTCTGAGTGAACTCTGATTCAGCTACTCCCAAATAATATAAACAGATGGAATATGTCACGTTATTGCATGCTAGATATCGCTAATTATAGAAGTATTGTGGATCAATAGGAATATTTCAGTTGGCAAACATTAGGTTGTTACAGTTGTAGTTATTGAAAGGAATCGTTTAGCTAAATTTGAAGGTTTTCTGAATAGTTTTCTCGACTAATAAGTAACAGTTGGAAAATACTAGGTATTGGAAGATTAAATTTCATTTTTCGAATTTAACAGACAAATGAAGTCAAATATGGAAATGTGTGATTACCAACAATTTAGTAATATTTTGGAGAGCATTTTCCTGCAATTTAAACAAAGATTTGTGGACTCCAACTACTTCATTTTTAACTTCGCCATTTTCTAAACTAAATATAGAAAATATGGAGGGCTCTACTAATCGGAAAAACATATAGTATGGATGTAGGTAGCTTAGAAATGCAATTAATTGAATAACAAAGCGACATTGGCTTGAAATCGCGTGATAAATTTGATATATGAAACAACATTTTCAATGAAAAATATCCAGTTTTAAAAGATGTCTATCTTAGAATAAATTCACGTTTTGGGTCAACATTTTTATGTGAATCGTCATTCTCTCAAATGAATTATGCAAAATCTATATACCGTCCAAGTAGGACTGAAAATCATCTTAATAATTGCTTGCGTTTAGCTGTAAGTAATTATGAACCCGAATATACTCAAAAATAGCTGATGATATTCAATGTCAATCATCTCATTAAATAAAGAAGTGTTTTTTTCAATGAAAACCATTTTTTAATTTTTTAATTACTATAATAATTTTTATTTAATTTTTTAATTACTATTATAATTTAATTACTGGTCGATCGCCATTCGTCTAGGAAAAAAAAATAGCTCGTTGGGTCGAAAAGGTTGAGCACCCCTGCTCTATAACAAGTTCGAGAGGGACTATTAAAATGTGATAGTAAAAGAAATGGCTTGGGAGAACATAGCTCCGGAACTAATTAATTGAAATATGCCGCACTTATAATGTTCAATAAAATTAAAATAAAATTGTTAGAAATAAACTAATTCATCGAGCGCGGGACAACAAAAAATTTTATAAATTTTTGTCGTCCGGTGCTGGACAAATTAATTTATTTGTAACAGTAAAAATCATTTCCCCATTATTTAAATATACGTTTTTTATTGAAAATATGTATGGTCATACTAAACACTCTTTTTTGTGTTAGATAATGACTAAAAATGGGTTTTTACATTTTATTTGTTTATAACAATAAGAATTTCTTATAAATAACAGTTGGAACCACTCTATTTTCCACAAACAAAAAATCCTCGAGCACGTATATCTTTTTTTTATATAAAACTCCTAAAAAACATTTCAGCCAAATCAAAAATGTGTCGGTCAGAAAGGTGTTCGGTTTGTAAAAGAATAACCCATATCTTTATTCATTATTCTTTCTTAACGTATTCAATCACAATTTTACAGAACCTTGATGACTGATGAAACATTCCGTTATGTTATGCCTGGCAGTGGGTCATTTGATCAACCTTACGAGCAGTGTTGCCAGATCGCGGGATTTTTTCCCGTTTGCGGGATATTTCATATAAAACGGGAAAGCGGGAAAAAACTTGGAGAGTGCGGGATTTTTCACATTTAATAATAGAATCGTTTTAAATTAAATCTTATTTTGAAATGGTTGCACCAACCAATTTTTTATCAGGCTTCAGAAAGATGTCGATCACCTGATAATTTTACTTAAATGCATATGCCATCTATCGGTTTTAGTATTGTCCAATCCGCGATGGAATTTAAGCTTTCTGCGTTTTAAATATTTCTTAGGGAGGTAGGTACGTTTTGAAAACCCCAACGCACCACCATGTTATCTGAATTTCAGGAATATTTTGATGCTGCGAAACGAGAAATAAAATCACCTGGAACTACAAGTTGGCTCTCTATGCATCAATCCTTTTTAAACATATTAAAAAAATTGGGATGTTTGGCATCACTATTTTATTTCTGAGCAGTTGTTTTCGTATCGAAAAAGAGCTATTACAATTTTAAAATTGTTTGAAAATCATGAAATCAAGACATATTTGCTTCTTTTAAAAAATGTCCTTCTCAATTTTAATAGATTTAATGCTCCATTTTATAGCAGTTCTTTCTTATTCCACAAGTTGTATGGAGAATCGAAACAATAGTAATATATTGTGTAAGTGTTTAATGCAATATTTTATTTTTCAAGGAAAAGTTTACGATGTGAGCGAGGCACAAGCGAGCATTACAAATTTTGGAGAGAATAAAATTCATTTAAACCAAACCCAATACAACGTTTTATCCTTCCGATAGAGTAACATTTATTAATTTAAATTGAATTATTTTAAAATTTGTTGATAAAACAAGTAAAAAGAAAAACAATGAATTTTATTGTATTTTTTTGAATAATTAATTCCAAACAATTATTTAAATTTGATTAAATTTCGATATCTATTTAATTATTTGGTATTTTGAAAATGAAAAGTCTATAAAAAGCCGAGTGAAAGCCTTACCTGATGAAAGACATCAAACTTTATACTAATGAGAAACCAAAAAACAATCTTTTGGAAATTTAATTCAATTTAATCATAGCAGTCTTTGCCTTTTTTAATATTCGAGAGAGGAACATGCGCTTCAGTTTGAATTGACTGTTTTTTTATATAATCAGTACGTCTATTCCGGCATTTCTCTGGGAATTGTGAATTGAGAAAAAAAGTGCAATAAATGAAATAACGAAATATTTTCTAATACGAATTTGTTATTTCCCGCGGCACGGAATATTAGTTATGAAAAATTGCTACAATTTATTTCCCCAATTCCTATTTCACGACGTACCGGAATAGGGCTACAGGTCGAAAATGTTTGCTTTTAATTTTTTATAACATGCAATCAAATTTTTACAAAATAAAATAAAATTTATTTCAGCATTCAATACAATCAAATAAATTGTTTTATTGTGTTCCGCCACATTCGCGGTACAGAATAAAATTAACAGCTGTTTGTTTCATTCTATATATTAAGACTAATAACGTACACAAATATAGTCGTAAAAACCAGAGATAAACCCGCATGTGGTGGTTTTTGAAGTTTTTTCAATAAATAATTGAATTTATATGTATATTTTTATTGAAAACTTGATGGGAATTTCAGAGGGATTTTTTCCTTAAAAAACGGGAAAAATCGGGAATTTTCGATACGTCAACGGGAAATTCATTTTTGAAAATCTGGCATCACTGCTTTCGAGGCTTAGTTCGACGAACGTTACATATAATAACAAATTTTTGGAAATTTTAAATCTTATTAAATAGAATATACTACAACCTCTCAAACAAGCATCTTACATACAATTTTAATTACTTACTTTGTCTAACAGTTTCAAAGTACTGCCATCTAAATGTCATCATCTATCATTCCCAGAATAATACTACATACCGCTTCTCATTCCTGATAAATAAACACAAATTCGAATGACATAGCAAATTCATCTTAAAAAACAGGGAAACAACTCAGAAATGAATACTTGTAATCACAAAAACAAAACCATCAAAATATAAAGCAATGAATGATAGATAGACAGCAATACTGACACACAAGAAAAATGGATCTTATCTTGCATCTTTCGTTTTTTTTATTTTGTACATGTTTGCGTTCAGGATAAATTTGTGAAATGAAAAATATCAAAAATGTCAGACAAATCTTCATACCATCCTACCTTTTTTCCATCAATGATGATTAATCGACGGAATCAATCAAATTATTGACTTATTCCTGTGATTTTATTTTTTCTTATTTATTTCTTACTGTTTTTCTTTGTTTATTAAATTTTAAAAGAAAAACCATCATTTTTTATTTTCCTGTCGAGCAACGTGACAATTAGAGATTAATTTTTTGCTTGCGTTATTCTAATATATATATTATTCAAGTGAAAAGTAAATGACGTGGAAATATTAATGATTTATTTATATATATAAGAGGAGATATATTATAAAATGCAACGTTTGTTATTAATGAGGTTGACAGTTGTATAACATTATTTTTTTCAGGGACTTTAATATAATAAATCGTAAAAATGAATAGAAGCAGTGATTCAACTGTTTCAAAACAATATCGGTTTTTGGCAATAAGTGTAAGTTTATCATAAACTGACTTTTAAATCAATTTTCAATAGCGCTTGTGAAATATTAGACAAAACACAAATAACTCAAATCAGAAGCTAATGTTCCACACGATTTTTAAAATTGAGTTTTTAGCATTAACGTAATTAGTGACCCAAAATACTCGAGTCTCAGTACAATAAAGAAAAACCGGTGAATATATAATTGACAATGGCCACCAAAAATAAAACCAAATTCATCTCTCACCAAACAACACACAATCAAGAAGATAATGGTTATGAAAACGAACAAAAGGAATGGAAAATTGAACAAAAAAGAAAAGCGCACTTCAAATTAATTGCCTGTCGCTTTCTGTTGGCGAAATAATAAAATTAATAGGAAAAAAAATTAAACCGTACTGCAGGCAATACGATGATATGCGAATTGTTTTCATTTTTTTTTAAATAATGATTACAAATGGGAATGATGTTTTAGATGAATAAGGATACCATATCCGTTCAAATTCAAACATTTTATTATTGCTTTTTGATTGATGATCTGCAAAAAAAACTATAATCAAACGAATTGAATATGAACGAAGAAAATATGGTTTAATTTGTGGTTTCAGCTGGATGATGATGATTGGATTGAAATTTGATTAGTTTTTAGAGTTAGATTTAATATTTATGATAATTTTGATCGGCTTCTATTCAAAAATTGTTGTTGTTGTAATATAAAGGAAGCACGGCTATGGTTATCGTTATTTGCATAAAATTACAAAATTCGTTTCGATAAAATATAAGCCTTTACGGTCATTGATTAATCCGGTTTAAAGGCTAAATTTGAGATAGGCGTGACACGTTAGTAATATGGCTTTATTAACACTTGCCCACATGACTTTACTAATTACTTTGTTCTTAAGAACTCAGAATAGGATTAATAGACTTAATATACAAAAACTCAAGATATATGTGTTTATTTTTTCCTCTTCAATGGCGATTGTCTTGTTTTTGTAATTCTTTGTAAAAAGATTCGCATTGCAGCTCCTTTTATTTGATTCTTTTATTTGAAGTGACTTAGTTTCCAAAAAACGGTTTTGAATGCTTATCTAAATAGAAGGTTCAAATCGAACACTGCGTGGACGAATATTATCCTTCAAATGAAAAAAACAACCGTATAGACATCAGATTTGAAAGCTACACTAACTTGTGCATATTAGCTTCTGTTGTCCGTGTTAATCCCAACATTGCATTCGGACTACGATTTACAAATAGGAACAAGCAACGAACTTATCCTTTTTTCTGTTGGGTGAGCATATCGTCGCTTTAATAATGAAATAACGTATGCCATATATACGTTGTTATTATATAATGGGTGCGCTGCATTCCCCATAAGGATGTCTATAAAGTGGCATTTTAACATTTTCCTATTTTTTTATAACTGGGGGTGAAAATTAATATATTGTTAATTAACGTACATGCAAATTTGAATTTGGTTAAATATTGAAACAGCGTAAATGCATGTACGATATTTCAATTCCTACAGAATAATAACTTGGGTAAAATCAGTGTTATATACTTTACATACATTACGATCGCCACACGAAATGGTAAATATAAAATATTGTATAAGCATCATTTATTACTACATGATATGCCGGTTCATATAAATAAAAAATTGTAAGAATATTATGCGTTAGTTCAATAATAATTAGTTTTAGACTTAATCGTACTTCCATGCAAAATGAAATAACGTATATGAAATATGAAATAACGTATAGGGTACCTGATTGACTTTTCACCTCTTTTTAGGTAGAAAAGCCAGCAGGTACCAATTTGAAATTTTAATATGTTGTGGGAAAATTAGTCAAGATTAATTGATAGAAATTTTTTTTCCAATATCTTTATTCATTCAATAGTGCTGCTGAGTTTACGAAAATCAAAAAATCGAAAAATCTTTAAACCCAATTATCTCGAAACTACACTTTTGCGAATACGTTGTTTCATTATTAAAGCGACGATATAGTCGTTTATCTCATTCTCATGCTCAAGAGCTGAAAACCTTAAAACAAGAGGCATAAATGATTTATTTTGCAAACATTTTATATCTTTAGATTACTAGATCCTAACATGTTGCGCCGTAGTCACGAGACAGTCAAATCCTCTTCCAGACAACAAAACCGCGATATTGACTTATTTTCTTCTCCCGGCCTCACCATATGTGTTTGTTTACATGATGATGACCCATCGGCAGCATTCTTGGTTCTTCTATTTGGAGTTAATGCATCCAAGGAAAACATGTTCGACTAGCAAACTTATTTTTCTTTCCAAATTAAAATAACTGGTGGCTCTGGGTCTATTGGTCGCCCTGAATAATTCTTTGCTAATTCATTAGCCTTTCCAGTCCCGAGATTCCCATAGTACCCTAATCTTAATACCAGTGGTATGATATGTTCTTGAGTCCGATATAATTGAAGAACCTAGAGCATTATTGGCTTATTTTTAACTTAATAATATAGACTCCAGCTTTTAGAGGAGCCTAACTATCAGTAAAAATACTAATCATCTTGTAACTAAGCTTCGTGGTTTGCTTCAGTGCTGCATTTATGGTGAAGATTTTAGCCTGAAAAATTGTGCAGTATTCGCCAAGTGGAAATTGCAGAGCAAGATTTTTATTTCTGTAGTATACGGCAGCTTCAGAGTATTTCATCTATGTAGATGAAATGGACACACTGCCCGATACTAAATCATCTACAAACCGGTCCTCTTTCGAAAGAATTGCCACTTTGTGATGCCTTCGAAAGGCGTTTAGAAATATTATGTCATAGATCAGGATGTTCTGTTAGGTATTCTTCCATATACCTCCATAGCATTTGGTGATTTTTCCTACAGCACGTGGTACTCCTTTGATGTTGGAGTTGTCTTGTAACCTTCAATTTTAAAAGTTTCCATTCTTACAAATACATGCAGAGGATGAAGTTTTAATAATATCAGCAGACTCACTGTAGGCTTTGGCCTGAAAGCACATGTGATACATAAGCAAGCAAGTCTATGTACCGCCTCTAGATTCAGCAAATCATTTTATCGGGTGAGCCCCCATTTGAGGCATAATGCGCTCCTGCACTACCACAGGGATAAATTTTCTCGAAAAAGATAGTTTCTGTCTTTTTAGACTTTTCTCCTTGATAGACCAGAAGAGTGATATTATTTAGAGAACGATAGTCACCGCAAGATCTCTACTCGCCGTTCTTCTTTTTAACGCGATGGAGAGGAGAGGACTAGGACTATTGGATGGTCGATAAATGCCTTGAGACCACACTAAATCAAATTTCGCTTTTGCAATGACCAGTTCGTCTGGAGCTAGTCGACGATATTTACATGAAACGGAAGGTTCATCTTTTTCAATAACGTGAATCGCGTAATGTGTAACAGGCTAAGCCAGATTTTTTTTGGACATTAAGTCCTTAAATTTTTTGAGAATATCGAAAATTTCGATATTAACTGAATCGTTGATCAATCACGGAGAAGGCGCTTGGTAAGTTGAGAGTTGAGAGTATAGCCAAAGTGAATAGTGAAGTTAGTGGATCGACAAGACGTTGGTGGTTTTTAATGTCCATTAAAAGGCCGTATTTGTTCAGGGAATCAGTTCCGAGAATATGGATGGCAACATCAGCGATAACAAAAAACTGACAAAACTCTCGGCTAAGACCAATGTTTAAGTTTAGAGATCGTGTACCGTAAGTGCTAGTTTTAGGGGCGTTAGATGCGTAGAAAAAGAAGTCTGATTTCCATGAAAGTTTTTACTCAACAGTTGCTAGAATAATTAAAACTGCATCATCTGTATCAACGAGAAAGTTCATTCGAGATGTAATATCGAGAACCAGTAGATGGTGATTGGAGAAACTATTGTGTGTTAAGCTTAAGAGTTTTTTAAACTCTAAGCACTTGGCCGATGGAAATTCCATTCAAGGTTGCATTTGCATACGTTATCCCCGAAGGAATGATAATAACAGCATATGCATAACTTTTGTTGGTGTGACTTTACCGGGTCGTATTTCTATCTGAGCGATTCGGCTGATTATGCCTAAAATTATTATAATTGTAATCGTTTCGATCCCTAGATCTACTACGACTACGAATGAAGGGAAGAAGAAGGGAGCGGGAAGGGAGTAGAAGAGGGAAGAAGAAGAAGTGACAGAACCATCTACCGCTCTTGGACGTGGACCAAGCATTGTTTCCAAACTTGTATAGGTTATCTCGGCAGTCTTCGGCGAGTCAGCCTCTTGTGAGACGAGACCTTGGGGTTCCGAAGTTAAATCCCGGGAAAATTGTGAGGATTTTTTTATCCCCTAGGTCCATACCGAGGATATTGTGCAATCGGTCTAAAGAGCTGCTTGATAGACGGGTTTATAAAGATTTTTTCATATGGTATAGCCTATAATATGGTATAGCCATATCCGGTTGGAGAAGAATGTCTCTAACCAGCGAAGCAAGAGACGGCATTGTTGCGTTAAGTACATAGCTGTACTTGGCTTGCTGGGACTTGTTGTTGTCCACGCAGAATTGGTCTTCGAGCATGAAAAACCAAAGTTCTGGTTTATCACACCAAAAAGGAGTGACTTTAGGAGTAATGGCGTTAATTTGGGGGAGCCGATATTAGAGAAGTGTGCCAACCAAACTTACAGGTTTTGAGGTGTAGGATGCAGGGTGTAGATAGAGTACCAGATGTATGATGGAGTTGCATTCTGATAAATGTAACTTCCACCCGGCAACCAACACCTTCTCAAGGTGCATTAAGGTACTAACAGCTTGATCATAACTCTGTCATGTTGGAAGAATGGGTGGTTTGATAGCATACACCACCGGAAAATTGCATCCGCGTTGAAATAGCCCAGTTCTGACGTCCAATAGGTAAAGAAGTATTGCAGCGAATAACACTCCAGTGGCATGTCGGTTTGCAATGGCAAATCTGCAAATCGCACCCAACAAAGTAACATTCACAATAACAATTTCTTTTGACACATGCATTGCACCAACAAAAATAACAGCAATAACAAAAAAAATATATATGTATTACTAAATAGAATAAATCCTGGCTAAGAAAAAATAAAAAAATTCCTGGATTTTTAGGTGTCGGTGGTCACCAGTTTGGGTAGCTTGATGTGGCTTTGATCCAATTCTAAGTGGATTTTGTATCAGCATATTTCTTATTTCTGAATCATATTTATCCAAAGATTTTCCATAAAATTTAAAACTATCTTCATCACCTTTATCTAAATGTTATAATACTTGTATTTTGTGGTGAGTTGGATATAATATTTTTGGTAAACGACAAACTTCATATTAATCTACAGATCTGACGAAATTTCTTTTACGTAAATCAAAAATAATGTAACTTGTTTACAATTTTGAACACATGCGTAATGTTTGTGATTCCAACAATTTAAATTAGAACGAATAAAAATAAAGAATTTACTTTTTATAAAATGTCAAGACAACTTTGGAGAGTTATTATTTCTCTTACAACATAAACAAAACATGGCGTGGGATGCTACAATTATTTAAGATGGAGAATTTGACAATAACAGGTATTACTTAAGCCTAGAGTACATTAAAAAGTTTTATACAGGCAACTTTTTATTAAAGTTGATTCCCTATTATAGTAAGATGAGATTTATAAAACGATGCAGTGCGTAAGAAGATTCTGTTGTTATTATTTATCTATTAGAAATAAATTACGGAATTATTATTATGTCATTATTTCTTATGGTGCCACTGGAGTTTATCGCTACATGTTTACCAACCAAGTTTGTAATAACCCCAACAACACAAAAACACGAGCAAAGAACTATAGAGCATATGTATTCATAGTATATAAGGATGGGCAAAACAGCTACTTTTCAGTCACTGTTACAAACTGTTACTGCTACTTTCAAATCACTGTGAAAAATGACAGCGACTTTAGTAACAGGTGTGATTTTTCAAAAATAAAGAAAAAAGTCCAAAGTCAAGTATGTAATATTTTCATCAATGTATTTTTAATTTGATTATTCTATTTGGAATGGAACATCATGGCGGCAACTGATGTAGACGTGTTTTGTGGTTCGTGAAATAATAAAATAAATATTTCTAAAGAAAGAAGTGTTGTGTGTAAAGGGAATTGTAAAAAGTGTTTCACAAAAGGTGTTCAAAAATTAGTGATGTGAATTACACTAGTTATATTAATGATAGTTCGAAAACTTGGTTTTGTAAAACTTGTACATCAATAGCTCAAACACAAAGAATTAATTCAGATTCACCACTACCAACTACATCTGCTAAACAAGTGCAGTTTAATGCATTACAACAACCAATGCAAAATGTATTACATTTTTCTACTTTAACAAACACAAATGCTTCTTCATCAATCGAAAAAAATATAACAGTTCACCAGTATAATGATATATTGTGTCAATTAAAAACTCTTATAAATCAAAACACTGTTCTTCAAAATAATATTACGCTAATGAGAGAAGAATTTGGACATAAAATTGATACCATAGAGAAAAAACTTATGGAAGTTTAAAACGAAAATGAACAGCTTAAAATTACAAACAAAAATCTGAGTTTTAAAGTAAATGCAATGGAGCAAACCAAACTTCTTAACACAATAAATATTTCGGGAATTCCAAAAAGTGCTGATGAAAACCTTGTTGAAATTGTAACTAAACTGAGCAATGAAGTTGGAGCTAATATTACTTCTGAGGACATAAAAGAGTGTTATCGTAAGCCATTAGCCAACCTCCTCAAGGAATGGCCTGTCTTTTCCAATTATTACTATTATGAAAAGTCATAAATCAAAAGTGGATTTTATTAAGCCATGGAGAGCAAGAAATCGGTTAGGTGAAGTCCTTGATACGAGTATGCTCAATATAAATAATATAGATAAAAGACAAATTTATATGGGACCTCATCTTACTAAGCAATCACTATACTTACTTGCTAAAACCAAAGAGTTACGTAGAAATAAATTGATATTTTATGCGGGGGTGAATAGTGCTGGTATTATAACCATCAGAAGGGCAGACAAAAGCCCTTTAGTTAAAATTTTTAATCCTTATCAATTGCATCTCATTTCACAGAAATGAACATTGTAAATATACCAACAATAAACTCCACGCATATAAATATCAATAATATTGCAAATCTACGCTTCTCTGCTAGAAATTCTACAAAAATATTATACATAAATGCAAGAAGTTTTAAAAATAAAATTGAACAAATCGATGCAATAATAAATAAAATCAGCTGTGACATTCATGTAGTAGCTATTACAGAAACTTGGTCGAACGAAAATGATGACGTCAGTATTTTAAATGTTATTACATAGTTTTTCAACTTTTACATGCGGTCGTCCGAATAAAAGAGGTGGTGGTGTGTGTTTATTGATCAACGAATGCATATCAAGTCCAAATTTAATCTACAAATATAGTGACGACTGTATAAGTTATATGTGTGTGGAAATAAACAACGAAAACAAGAAATTAAGGATTCATGTATTTTATAATCCAACCAACTCAAATAAAATGCCTGTGAATGAATTTAGTTCTTTTCTTCAGCAACTGGATAATTTCTTGAGATTGTACGGTGGCAGCACTTCAATTCTTGTAGGTGACTTTAATGTTAATTTAAAAAACAAAAATGATCGTCGAGTTAGCCAATACATTAGCTCAATAAACCAAAACAATTTTATTATTTTTAATGATCTGTTCGGTACTCGTATGGACTCAGACAGTATTTTGGATCATGTTCTTACTAATAGTTTAAATATGGAACTAATAATAAAAAACATTGAACATAATATATCTGATCATAATACATATATTTGTCCTTGAATGGTAAAATATTTCAACAAAAAAGAAACCACAGAAAATTAACCGATATTATGAGTTTGTTGATTATGATAATATAGTAACTGATTTTTCTGAACTATATTTATCGTATTCTGTAAATTGTGATGCAAATATTCAGCTAAGTTATATTATTAAATCATTAGATGACCTAAAGAGTAAACATACAAAATTGATAATAAAAAAAATCAATCACACAAAAATCTGAAACCATGGGTCGATTTTGAACTATGATGTATAATAAATTTCAAAATTTTTGGCAAAATAAACTAAATACTGCTAAGCATGCTAAGGATACTAGTCGATCAACACTTTTGAATTTAAAAAAAGAATGCACTTATTGGAGTTAAAAATATAAAGCGATTAGTGCTGTAAAAATTAGATCATTCTTTGATAAAAAGTTTGAAAATAGTGGTAATAACTCTCGAAAACAATGGGCGGAAATAAACTGTGCATTAAATGATGGTGTAGTAAAGCCAAAAAATATAATTCAAATAGCTGATGAATGAACAACATGTTCTAAATAATAATCAAGATATTGCAAATATTTCAAACACCTACTTCGCTGAAATTCCACGTGAATTAAGCTTACAATTTAGTAATTCTACTCCTTATATTGTGGTTCACGAACCGGTGAGTCAATTTTATTTGGAACCTGTTACTTATGTAGAAATCAGGTCAATTATAATGAATTTGAAAAACACAAGTGCCACAGGTCTAAATAACATTAATGTTAAAACTATTAAAATATGCGAGACCATTCCAACTCCTTTGCTAACGGATCTAATAGATGATCCATTCTTCAATGGAATCTATACTGAAATTCTCAAAGTGAGCAAAGTTGTTTCTATATATAAAAGTGGAGACGCAACTCAAAAAAGTAATTATCGTCCAATTGCCAACATGTCCATTATCTCGAAGGTGTATGAAACAGCGTTCAAAACTAGACTACTTGAATTCACCGAAACAAATAAAATCCTCTTTGGTGGACAGTATGGATTTCGAAAAGCAACAAATACTACAGTGGCTATTTTTGATTTGGTATCTGATATTCAGAAAATGTGTTTGACAAAAACAAAACATCAGTAATATTTATTGACCTTAGAAAGGCATTTGATCTTGTGGATGATACGTTGCTCATTGAAAAAATGGCAAGATATGGCCTTAGTGGAAGCGCGATCGGTTGGCTTCGAACGTATTTATTTACTGAACCGACAGAAAGTAGTGCAAATAGTGAGTTCAATATCGGACAGTGAAACGATTAACTGTGGTGTTCCCCAAGGAAGCATTCTTGGCCCTTTACTATTGTTGCTGTTCATAAATGATATACATTTCTTGAATCTAAAAAGACGATTCTTTTTGTTTGCTGATGATATAGCTCTAAGTTATGCTGCGAGCAATCTGAACGAGCTTAGTACAAATATGAACGCAGATATGGAAGTTATTGCTGAATGGATGGATGCTAATAAGTTAATAATTAATGCCGAAAAATCTAAGTTTATTCTTTTTTTTGAAACAGCTAAAATAAAGGTTACATATAAAAATGAAGACATAGTCCAAGCCGAATTTCATACATACCTGGGATTTATTTTAGATAGTAAACTTAAGTTTGACTTTCATATCGATGCAATGATCAAGAAATTATCACGAATAGCTGGAATTTTTAAAAGAATATCGATCATGATGCATGAACACATTAAACGATCTGTCTTTTTTGCTTTATTTCATAGTACGTTGTCTTATGCGATTGAGGTGTGGGGAACGGTGCGGTAAAGGGACGAATTGATGAGGTTTAACGAATTGAGAGTGGCATCTTTAGCCCACAGTATATTTCACAACTATGTGCACACAAACCCAAACTATGCAGTTAATAGTGATATTCATTCTTACAATACACGGAATGCAAAGAACCTTTATGTTGAAAAACTAAATCCAACATCGCCTAAATATCATTCAATTGCACTCTACAATGAACTACCAGCTGAATTAAAATTGAGTTGCGATAAATCATTTAAAAAAATGCTAAAGAAGTTTATCATTGCAAACCGACTTATAAGTTAATTTATTTAAGCTTAATTTTTTTTCTTCGTATTTTTATGACTTTTCTTTTGTATCAATTGTATTTTATATTTTTGTTTTGGTTCAATTTTATGACTTTTGTCTTTTTTCTCTAAAATTTTAATTAATTGTTTTTTAAATTTAATTTTTAATTTGTTTTGTAATAATTATATTTTATTATGTTAGCCGTCATGATAAAAACCCGTTTAATAATACGTTTAATATTGTAAAATCCACAACGAGATCCTTCAATCTCACGGATGTTAATAAATAAATAAATAAAAATTTAATTGCGAAATCCTACAAAACAAGTATAACAGATACAACTACTACAGTTTTTCGGCCAAAAAACAAAAATATTAAAGAAAAATACCTATACTTAGAATTTAGATAGCCCTTTTGTATACTTATTCAAATACAATACTAGCGACTTTGTTTGTGTAAATAATAATATATCACATCAGTTTTAAATAATAAATCACATTACAGAAAAAACGATCCTAAATTAATTATAATATCACTGCCTGTTCCTAAATATTAAAAGTAACAGTTTCTATTATTTTGACAAACTGCACTGCACACTGCATAAAAAAATACGAACAAGAAACAAAAAATCACAGCTATCATCAATGTTTTTAGTAATATCATAGAAATCACAGCTATTTTGTTATTTTCCTGTTCCTCTTGTTCGTATTTTTATTTTAAAAGAAAAAAATACTAAAGTAGCAGTCTGAATTTTATTTTCAAAAATTCACATCGAACAAAATAATAGGAACTGTTACTTTTAATATTTAGTAACAGGCAGTGATTGCTAATTGTGAGTAACAGTGAAAAAGTAGCTGCTACCTAAATATCGTCACATCTCTAATAGTATATAAATTTCGTTTTATTTCATTTCAACTAAAACCAAGCCAAGCACAACATATATTGGTTGTTTTCTATAAGAAAAAGTATGAGATTGAAATATTTGCAGAAGGTTGGAAGAATCTGTTTAATGACTTTCATATATCCCATAAAGCAACATTTCACTCATATACAATTGAGTTGAAATGATTCACATTTATTTACAATAGACAAACTAATTTACATAAATTTCATACAGCAAATCCTATTTTCTTTCATACAAAAACGAATTAAATCCATTATGATTTGAGTATAATGACAAACACAAAAATTATTTTCAATGTGTCAAATTTTACGATTCCATCAATCAATAAAAAAAAAGCCTAGGTAGTGTAATTTACAAAACAAAACTTTAATTTTGTTTTTTATATTTGACCGCTTAAGCCTTTTGAGCAACCGCAAGTAATATGGAAACAATTAATATTAGAAAAAATTTAAAACGACAAGTAATCATTCAACCATTAATCTTATTAATATTACTTTTTCGTATGTTGGTGAGATAACAAATTCCATGATTGAATTTTCAATTTTAATTTGATGAAAAAAGAGAAGGAAATGAATTACTATGTCATCATTACCAACGTACAAGGGTTGGATGATAATGTTGTAGTTGCATTTTCCTTTGTTTGTCCAAACAAGCGTATTTAAAATCACAATGTACTTTTGAATTACTCCCAAAAACTGAAAGGCCCATGACATTTATAATCATTTTTGTTCTTTCAATAGCATTTAAAAGAAATAATCTTTAGTTTTCCAAATATCAGTTATATAAAACTAAAACCAATTTTCTATTAGTTTTATATCAACCACCCCTGGTGCAATGGCGATACGATTAGCGCCGCTGTTTTTTTATTCTTAACAATATTTAAATTAAAATTTTAAAGGCAATCATCATCATCATGAACAATTCACAAACATTAATCGTCATGATGATTATTTGTAATTATTTCGGTTCCATCAACACCAGCCGAGTCAGTCAGTAAATTCGATTAGATCTATTTTTAATGTAATTCGATTGTTTCCTCGTCATGCTTCAATTTTATTTAATGGTTTCCAAGTTTTTATGTTATTATTGGTAATGATGCTGATGATAGTGTTGTGTTGATGATGAGTTAAAACGAATTGAATAGAATTGTTTGACAAATTTTATGGTTAGTAATTTTATGTTGAAGAATTGATGAAAACAAAATTAAAATTGAATTTCAAAACTCAATTAATTGAGTTGAAATGGTATAATTTGGGGAACAATCGAAGAATTCCATTTGTATATATGTTAATTTATCATCCGTTTTGGTGTTTTTGATGTAAAAGTATATAATGTTTAATTGATTTTCGTAATAAAATTGAAAATTTTCGCGAAAAACTTCTAAAACTATTTAACCGAATTTTTAGTGATGGTGATTAGGATATTCAAAACCGAACAAAAATTTCAAGACAGTTTGAGCGGTATTGAAATCAGGCAAGCCCAGTTCACCCAGTATTTAGATCGGTACTGTAAATTTTATTTATAATGAAAACGAATACACCCAATAGATTTATTTTGATTAAACATATTTAATTAAAAATTTAAGCGAAACATGCGTTAGTTCTGTTTTATTCCTAGTGAAATGTATAGTTTTCTTTTTATCTGTTATTCTCGTTACAAACGTATTATCTCCTTAACATAGAAACTAATATCAATTGATCTCGAGCAGCACAATAGATATTTTACATCAATAAAAACCTCCAATATTATATGTACTATAAATAAAGCAAATAAATAAAGCAGAACAAATTTGGTAATGCCTTTCACAAGAAATTGATCGATTTGACTATGTCGTTCGTATGACAGATTGCGCCAAAATTAACAAACAATTAAACTGATCCATAACAATACAAATTTGCTTCTTGCCATGAAACTCCTTGCTTGTCCGCTACACGAAACATTGATAAAACCAATTTTCAAAAGTTCGATTCACTACCTACTTGTCGATTATAAAAAAATTGGTTTAATTAGATCAGTTCGACATGCAATTGCATAAAATTTAACAATTTTTCAACATTCCTTCGAATTGACCTTATTCTCAAATTGATACACGTAATTCTCAAATCTCTTCCTGGATTCGATCACTGATTAATAAGCAAAAACAGCAGGTTTTAATAAGCATTCAACACCTTAATTGTTCCACAACAACCGGAAAACCATACAGAACGCAATATAGTTCTAACTAGAATATTCTTTAAACTGCTTCAAAAACACCAACGGTTTATTGTAGAAATTACCAGTACACAGCGTCCAAAATATTACACAAATACTTCTATTAAATAACAGTTAAAACTTTATTTATAAAAACTAATTTAAAAATAACTTCTTTTATTTAAACGGTTTTATATGCACGATATTAGGTTTTGTTTACATACAATCAATTCTGTTAAAAAATACCTACTTAAATACACCTGCTAAACATCTTTAATTCGGAATGTTCTATAAACAAAATAACAAATAATGTTTATTTGTCACCTAACTGTAAAATAAAGTTATTGAAAACAGATAAAAAAAATATTTTTTATTCGCCTATATATTAAAGTGTTACTTTATTACTGTGATTTGCGGCCTTAAAGGGTCACTTAACCATATATTTTGTTGTCATAGCTACGTCCAAAAAAGTAAAAAACATTTGGATTTATTTAAATTCTATAAAAAATAAAAATTTTTATCAAAGCAACCCTTAAATTCAAAATTTCATAATCCAATTAAAATAGTTGTTATCATTTGTCGTCATAGTATTTATACAATAATTTGGAGAAAATAACAAATATTTTGTCAAAGGTAACTTGTTCCACATATTTTTATTTCAAAATTTATGCAAATTTATAATTTTAATTTAGAATTATAGTATGTTTTCCTACAAGAGATGAAAACATTGTTTTTTTCGCGAGTAAACGAGACGCGCTAGCGTCGAGTGAGACATGTTTACGAACGAAAAACGTTCTTATCTCGCGTAGGAAATGCAATTTTTTCTATGATAGTAATATATAATCGATATTTACTATTAATCGACAACAAAACATTCAAAATTCATATGCTATTTTTTCATGGTTACGTTGTTTAAAATACTTTGTAAAATTATATGAAAAACCATAGCAACTATCATTTGTTATTTTTTTACACTAGTGAGTTTACTTTTCGCATAGAAAAACATTTTTTTCTTAAATATTTGGCTTGCGGCGAATAAAAAATAGTATATGATGCACGGACGTAAGCTATTTTGGACTTTATGTAGGTGCAAATCTCGTCTAGCGCCTCGATTTGCAAACTCCACATACGTCCAAAATCTTTAGCTTTACATCCTAGCATCATAATGTACTATTTTCTACTACCCAACATAAAAAATCTACTATCGATGTTTGTTCATTGCATCGAAAATTTCTTTTTCGTCACCAGCGATAAAAAAACCTATACAAATAACTTTCGTAACTATAGTGACGAAAGTTATTTTTTAAAAGCCATCTATCTTCCAATTTCTAAACTAAAATAAACCATCCTAGAGCACCCGTTAAGTGAATCAATTGATTGAATAAAATAATTTTTTAGTGTTAATATATCTCTCTTAGGAAGATATATTTTTGAATTATTTACGGACAATATACAGTAAAAATGTAGAAATAATAATAGTTAAATATATAATATTCATATATCCTTTTTAAATAGTATGATAAACAGTTGGTGTTAAGATATATTTTTAAAAAAATTATTTATACTGTATTTAACAAAAACGAAAAAAAATATTTATTTTACGTAAAATAATTTAGGTTGTTTTTAAAAATATCAAAAATTAACGTACCGTCAACCCATACAAAAATTAAATCAAAACTGATTTTTATTTTAAAAATAATACTAAAATTTTTAAATTTGATGTTGTTTATGATCAAACCGTCTTTAGTTATATAAGCCTACTAGACGCGAAATTAAAAAAACAATGAAGCTTCAAAGATGTGTTATTTAATGATTTTAAGGACTTTATAGAGCAAATAGAATGAAAATGTAGGATTTTGCAGTGTAAATAGAATAAAAATATAACAACATGAATAACTCTAATGTTAATGTACATATACATATGTATAAAGATCACAATTTTTTTTTAAAAACAACCAGGCTTGTAACTAAAGATGGTTTTATTTATGACATAGAAATTGGATAATTTATTCATATCATGTTGAGTCATCTATTTTTTAATAGCAGAAATATAAATATATATTTAAAAATTTTAATTTGTAACAGTGTATGTTTTGAAATATAAATTGTACGTTATTATAAATGAAAATGATTAATAATTAATAATAATTTTTAAAAAAGTAGTAGAAAAAATACAGTCTTCTACTCGCCGAAAATCATATTTTGAATCTCGCGACCATTACCGGTAAACTGTCCTCTCGTTTCAAAATATGTTGTTTTCGGCATCGTTGAAGAATATTCTATTAAATTAACTGTGTGCAAAATCCAAAATGCAATAAGCCTAACACTAGTTTTTATAACCGTCGCCTCTAATCTAGTTATCTCATGTAAGTTTTACTGTCATAATGTTCGTTATTAATTAATATAAGTTTATTCTCTTCCATTTATTAAAATGAGCTTTATTTGTATGTTTTTTCCATAATAATAATATGTATTATTATATTGTTTTCTAACCTATTGCCTAATGAACTTAACCTATAGAATAAAATTATCATTATTCAATTAGTATGATTCCAATTGGTCAAATTGTTTTGATTTCATTAAAATTATTTTCAAATTATAATCACAATTGCTTTGATAAGTTTTGTTCAAAAATCAAATTTTGAGTAATTCTCTTATTTCGTTTAGTTGAACTTGGTTAATTGTATGAGAAGGTCGTTTTTTATCATCAGGGTTTTTTTATTAAGAAATTTGATTTATCAATTAAAACAATAAAGATTTATTGTTTTAATTGAAGAAAAATGTTTTTATTTTTTATAATACAATTTTTATATTTTTGTCAGAGAATAAAGTATTGTAATCGATTCGTGAATAATGAATTTTATTCTCTCGCAAATTAAAATTCTCGCTCGTGCCTCGCTCGAATTTTAAACTTTTGCTTGAGAATAAACTACTTCATTATTCACTCATTGATTAAACTACTATTGTTTTGTCCTAGTTTTAATTTTTTAAGCTGAAAAGTAAAGTTGTATTTTACCCAAAGCTATTTATGGTGGCTAAAGAAAGCTTCAATAACGCAAGCTTATAAATTATTTATATTGGAAATTATATTATCAATTGTTGTAGCTTCAACTGTTGTTGGTTCATGAATTTTTATTTATAAATTTTTTTGTAGAAAATAGTTTGAGAGCCAGTTCTGAGAATTTTTATTGAAACCACTGAAAAGAAAAAGGAGGAAAAAGTGTCATCAAATTATTTCCGACGAGTGCATTGTTAACACAGTCGAATGATTTGTCTACTGAACATTGGGGGGATCGGTATAGTATACCAACAGAATTTAAACTTCAGCTAGTTGAACATTCACAATGACTGCCGGCACAGCTAAAATCGAAGTGACGGTGGCTACTATTTTTCTGCACTATAAAAGTATTGTATCAGACCTAACGAAAAGAACAGATCCCCAACCTCGATTTACTTGACTGTAACCATTTTCTAGTTCCACATTTCAATAGTTCAACAATTTATAAATGTTTGTAATTAGTGATCAACCTCACAAATAATATTTGCAATGCAACCATATTAAATAATAATCTATCGAATAGCAAACAGGTATGTTATCGAATAATTTTTCCACCTCATCTGACTTGTTAAACTGTTTTGATCAAATCTGATCTTGTGTGTTCATTTCTATATTTCGTTTCACTCAATATTTTACTATAATATCCATTTCCTACAACGTAGCAAAATTTATCCTCTTCTACGATTATATTACGTGAATAGTCCTTCACAAAAACACAATTTTAGAATTTTAACCAAATGAATCAAAAACGGTGTTTTCGGTTAAAACTACAAAAAAATTGTTTTGGACTAGAAAAAAATTCACCGTTCATATGACACCCATTCGACAAGGTCAAAAATAATTTTTTTTCAAAATGTCCACCCTCAACCCCTTCAAAATAACATTTGAAATTATGAGCCGATCGCTATAGTTTTCATTCAATCTTTACAACATTGCCCATAACTTTGAATTTTTCCAAATTTTTCTTTTGTAAAGTTCGAAGTTAGAGGTGGGGACAGGAAAAACAACACTCGTTTTTGGCAAAATCAAAAACACTAAGCAGTCGAAAAAGCATTGAAATTTTTTTTTGAAATATTTTGATCTTTTTCGATTTTTCTAAACCAAACTCGATTTCTTACAAAAAGCTTTTGTTTTACTATCTCCTTTTCTATGTTCATAAAATATAGATGAAAACAAAAATTTGAATATTTTTTGTTATCAGTAGGCGTGGAAAACACGTTTAAAAACTGTAGAAAATTTCAACATGATAGCACTTATAGTTTGTGAGTAAATTGATTATGTAGAAATTCGGACGGACACCGAAGTCTCACCAATAGGGTACCGTTTTTACTTTTCTAAAGTACGGAACCCTAATAAAAATGAAACCTACATAGAAAAGCTACCATAGAAAACCTACATTCGGTTTATTTGAATGTAGGTTTTCTATGGTAGGTTTTCTATGGTAGCTTTCTCATCAAATCAAAACAATAAAGTCCTTCATAATTTTACCAATTATTAATATTGCGTACATATCTCATTTATAACAATTTGAAACAAGGCACCTTATTAATGATGACAAGATCAACGCACATGCGCAGAATCAATCTACTCTATTGCGGCATCTGTTTAAAAAAAAATATATTTGTTTCACATTAATTTTTTTTACAGTTCATATTAATCACTTAGGTTATAGACCTCTAATGCTTTATTCACGTGTTAACGGTAAGAAAAGGAAGTTAAAAGGTTGGTATATAGAGACTTGAGATAGGACTGGAGCGATAGTGTTGATCTACCGTCAAATTGATACGATCTAAACATACCGTTAAATGTTTTGAAATGAAAAATATTCATTACAGTGGAACGTTATAAACAGACAGATGTTATTTATGAAACGAATCTTAAATTGATTGATTATACGAAATGATTGTATGATTAATGCGAAGACTGTTTTAGATTTTAAAAGAAATTATCTAATGAACAGATTTTTTTGATCGTTACACATATTATGGGAACATTTTCGATTAGAAGCATTTTACAAAAAAAATAATTATTTGTGTGACATCAAGTGTAATTGAACATGAAATTGTACATGAAATATCCCAATATAGTTCTATCCAGCTTCAGCTACTTCCAACTGATAGGAAAATGAAATGGAAATGTCATTTTTAAAAAAAAAATTTTCATTATTTTATTAAGGGGATGATTCTTGAGTAATTTTTTGTGTAATTGTAGATGCTACGACCTTAGAATAACAGGAACAGTTGGGAAATATCAGGTAGTTGTAGATTACGAGTCGTTTTTTAGCAAAAATTTGAATTAATAGGGCAATGATTTTTGAGAATTTTTTTTTGTGAAACCGAGTTTCACCACTTCTAAATAATAGGAATAGTTGGGAACTATCTGGTAGTTGCAGATTTAATGTTGTTTTTTTTTATAAAAGTTCTAATTAATGAACAGCAGTATTAGAGCTAAACGGAAAATTATTGTGAGCGGTTTTTTGATTGAATTCATTCCTTCGGTCACTGAAGACGAATAGGTTCAGTTAGAAAATGTAAGCTTGTTGCATACTAATTGTCTTTTTATCCCGAACAAATAAATAACTTTTAAGAAGAAGCATTGATTCAGTGACTGATATGAACAGTTGGGTTGGACAATATCAGGTCGTTTTGATAAAATGTCGTTTTTTTCACAAAAGTTGTAATTATTGAAAATAAGCATTTAGAGAAAATGGAGAGATTTTCTAAATGAGATTTTCAAAATTTTTGAAGAAATAAGAATAGTTGGGTAGGAAAATATCAGGTAATGTCACATGAAATGTGACTTGTTGCAAAAGTTGTAATTATCGAAAATAAGCATATACGAAAATGAAATGGTTTTCCCAATAGGAGCAGTTGGTATAGAAAATATCAGCTCGGGTCTGTAATAATTATTGAAAAGAAGCATTTACCTGAACGAAAAAGTTTTTTGAGATGTTTTCTGTACTAATAGAAACTCTTCGGTATACCTATATTAAGTCTTTAATGACTAAGATTAGAATTAATGCTCGTGCGAGTAATTTTGCACTGAATGCGAATAAACATGATTAATCTAAAGTTTACATTAAACGAGTTCGGTTTCTTTGGTGATATTTCTGTACTGCCTATAATTCGCATCCAATTATTTTCAAAACAATGCCGATTCGCAAAAGAAGAAGTAAATCGCCAAGTCGATCAAATGTTAGATTACGACATCAAAGACCCATGCTTTAGTCTGTGGAATCCTATTTTGTTAATTGTGATTAAAGTACTAATGTTTAAATCAAAAACTCGGAATTTTCGAAGAACAAATGTTATTACAATTTATGATGTCTTTCCGCTAACGAACATAACATATATTATTAAATGCAATTATTTGTTTGCCTTATGTTCCGCTGATGGATCAAGCCATGAAATACCTTAGCATGCGGTAGTTAAACCGAAAAAGACTTTCAGTACTTAAAAGACTTCATTAACTATTCTATTGTATGCCTTTCGGATTGTAGGGTCTACCCACTAATCCTTAACGCATAATGAATAACTTTCTAACTATCACGAAATGGTTTGTTAAATGGCACAAAATATTTTGTGTGCCTAGATGATTATGTGGCTTTCGTCAATGATTTGAAGGATTACAACAACAAATTAATCGAAGCTGCAGCCTACCAAGTGCAGTTTTCTCAGGAATAAATAATTTATCTTGAACAAGTTAATACTAACTTAGGTATAAAAGTTGTTTCTCATCTCTTTCTGATTCCCGAAGACCAACATCTCCTAAAGCAAATTCATAAGTCTATGCAGCTACTGCTGCTTGTTGATTCCGAATATCTTAGGTATTGCCCAAATTCTCACAAACTTATGATTGATCTTTTGTGTGAGATGCTTTGTGTGAAGAAGCATTCGAAACCTTACGGCAAGCTTTGACGACATCTCAAAACAAATTCGAGAAAAAAAGCTCCTAACCACTCCAGAAAGTGTCGGACGAGTTGAAGGAAAAAACCAACATTACAATGATGTCTCCATTTGCACTATACACAAAATTACAGTCAATTGGCACTGATGCGGCGTCGATGAGAGGTGGACTGTATTTTTTTCTTGACGATATATTTTGATGTGAGTTGGTTGGCACATCAACTTCCAACACCGTGATGCAAATATCAAGGTAATGTGAGACCCAGAGAAATACAGAGACTAATAACGACTCATATAATAGTTGAAAATCATGTACATATGAGATGTTTTGATTGAAGCAATGACGAAAATGTCTCAGCTTATATAATAGTTGAAGTTATGTAAGTGAGATGAATGATGCAATGATGAAAATATCTCAGCTCATATAATAATTGAAGTTATGCAAACGAGATGATTAACAGAAGTAATGACGAAAATATCAGCTCAAATAATAGTTGAAGTTATGCACATATGAAATGAAAATATCAGCTCGTTTAATATTTGAAGTTATGTAATTGCGATGATTCACTGAAGTAATGACGAAAATATCAGATCATATAATAGTTGAGATTATGTACATATGAGATAAACTATGCAATGATGAAAATATCAGCTCATATAATAGTTGAAGTTATGTACATATGAAATGAAAATATCAGCTCGTTTAATATTTGAAGTTATGTAATTGCGATGATTCACTGAAGTAATGACGAAAATATCAGATCATATAATAGTTGAGATTATGTACATATGAGATGAACTATGCAATGATGAAAATATCAGCTCATATAATAGTTGAAGTTATGTACATATGACATGAACTATGCAATGATGAAAATATCAGCTCATATAATATTTGAAGTTATGTAATTGCGATGATTCACTGAAGTAATGACGAAAACATCAGATCATATAATAGTTGAGATTATGTACATATGAGATGAACTATGCAATGATGAAAATATCAGCTCATATAATATTTGAAGTTATGTAATTGCGATGATTCACTGAAGTAATGACGAAAACATCAGATCATATAATAGTTGAGATTATGTACATATGAGATGAACTATGCAATGATGAAAATATCAGCTCATATAATAGTTGAAGTTATGTACATATGACATGAACTATGCAATGATGAAAATATCAGCTCATATAATATTTGGAGTTATGTAATTGCGATGATTCACTGAAGTAATGACGAAAACATCAGATCATATAATAGTTGAGATTATGTACATATGAGATGAACTATGCAATGATGAAAATATCAGCTCATATAATATTTGAAGTTATGTAATTGCGATGATTCACTGAAGTAATGACGAAAATATCAGATCGTATAATAGTTGAGATTATGTACATATGAGATGAACTATGCAATGATGAAAATATCAGCTCATATAATAGTTGAAGTTATGTACATATGAAATGAAAATATCATGGACACATCACCCGTTCCAATCGATGAAACTTATACGAGGTTTTTTTTACTGCATGCACACTCGACGAATATTTGTCAGAGAAACAAGAAAAAACTATTTGGTTAATTTATATACATTAAAAAAACTGACCTGATGCACACAACTTTATATAAACTCCTTTATTAATTTTACAATTATTGATTTAAACACATGGGAATACAAAATATTTTAAAATTTACTTAAAAAATAACAAGACAGAGCTTAGCTCATACTTAACCAACTACATGAAAAAAACACAAACAACACTTTTTATTGACTATACTATTCAGGTATAAATTCGTAAGAATAAGAGAGCAAAACTACCAAAAACAGTCCATTTTATAGAAAGCCAAAACTCTACAAATCACAGCTGTCAAGTTTACCAACGATCTCGAAACTATCGAATTAATAATATAGAATAACGAACACATAAATTCAATGTGAAAATTGAAAATATCGAATGAATGATCAAAATATACCGAACACGTCAATTCAAAATTGACAGTTTCGTTGACATTTCAAAAGGATTGTTTTGGTAATGTTTTGCATAATTTTATAAATCTTTAATTGGTTTTGTTTTGATCCTAATTTAAAATATTTTGATTTTTCAGGTAAACTATTTAACAATTCACGATAATGCGTGAACAGGCACCATGATTTGGGTCCAAAGGATCATGTTTAATTTAGTCAAAGTTACCTAAAAGCTTGGTCGATCCAAGTTTTTTTTTTAATCTGGCCATTCGATTTGCTCTATTAAGTATATATGGCAGTTACGATTTTAAGGTGCTATAGTTAGTTGATGCCTTTAATTTTATTAAACCAAATTCATCGACGCTTTCTATAAGTAGTTAGTTTTGTTCATCTACATTAAGCTACTGAATCCTTTGGACTGCCCACCAAATATTAACAAATAACAAACCAACACAGTTTTGTAGCTCGCATCATAAATCAATTGTAAAAATGTATATGCCCACTCCTAAATCTTAAAAAAAAAATCCATGCTTAAAAATCCGCCCAAACCATACAATTAAATTTACAAACAAATTCAAAGTAATAGAAAATCTTCCAATAAATCTCACAGAAATAATGTTCTAAAGCAAAAAAAAAAGTTACAATAAATTTTAAATGGAAATAATAAAGAAAATTAAATGCAACATAAATTACCATTTCCAGAAAAACCCATAACAATCCTCCGCAACAAATTCATCATTTAAGAATGAACAAAAAGTTTAACAACTTGTATAAGAAGCCAACAAAATTATATTTTCTTCATAAAGCGACAATAAAATTTACATTTATTTCTTATAAAAAAAATGTCTTAAGCAAATAAGAAAACAGTTTGTTTTTCCCCAAGATACATACATTACATTTATGTTGTTATATATGTTTGGTATCATCTTCCCGATATGCTTTCGATATTTTCTTTTTATGTTTTGTAAGATAACACAGAAGGAAACAAAAAAATAAATAAATAAAACATAAATGAAACAAATGTTATTAATTTTAGTTTTGTTTATCATTTTTATGTTATCAATAAAAATTGATTGTCTTACTTTTTGGGCTTTGAGCTTTCTGAAGATGAAAAATAAGATATTATTTAGAATGAAACAAAAAACATTGATAATGGCTATAATAAAGAAGTCAATTTTCTTGTTATGTTTCTTATAATTTTATTTTATTTTTTGTTGGATTGCTGACAGCTCGATAGGGTGTTTTTTCGGACTTAAACAATTTAATTTTATTAAACTATTTTACGCTGATTTTCTTTCTAAATGGTAAGGGTGTGTTACAACTTTTATTTCATACTTCAATAAAAATGAACGAATTTTGTCTAGCTTTAAGCATGTCGTTTTAGCACTAATCCCAAAACCCGAATTCATATATAATTGGACATAAGAACAGTGGAATCTAGTAGCACCCTGTATCATACAAAATATCCAATATATTTTCTTTATTTCAATTTAAAACTGAAGAAATATGATAGCATGAAAATCATTGTATAATATAACGTCATATTGTCATAATGCCAATGCAACCACCCATTTTTTGTCGTCTCCAAATCTTACAACAAAGATTTTTATGATCCTATTTGTAATTTTCAAAAGTAGAAAAAAGCATAAAATATCCCTACTTGCTCTCGAAAATACTAACCAAAACATCTAAAATAAAATCCATATGTTGTATTATGATATTAGACATAAAAATTTATGTAATATCTTTATGTCCTTCATCTTAACCTCTCACCATATAATGTATGGAACGAAACAAAAAAAATTACAAAGCCATCGCGAACATCTTGTTTAAGATAAAATTAACTTTTCATTGATTTTCGTTTTTTGGGTTTGGTGTGGAAACATAAAAGCTCGATAAAATGAGGATAAACAAATTCAACTAGAAAATGATTTTTAATTTTTAGAATAAAGTGTAATTGTTTATTATATGTTCGTGTAAATAGATTATAAAAATTCTAAAGGTATATGGGAATTACTTATTTTCGTTTTTTAAAAAACTACTGGATTAAAAAGTGAATTTAAATTTTTAGTTTGACGATACGCTACAAATAGTTGAATGCTATGCTCCACCTTTGCTCCATTTGCGTCCATCAACACCTTAGAACGCATGTTGTTGTGGGACCTTGGTCTTAAAAGGTTTATAAGTGTTGTTGTGACACATATTGTAGTTCCAACTACACAACAATTTTTATAAAAAAATAAAAAAAAGGTACGCTCCAGTCACTAAACGGCTTGAACTAAAGACGTCCCTTTTAATTTTAGACGATACCGTCGTCATAAGAAATGAATTTTAAAAGCGGTCCTGTTTCAAATGTTTAAGTTACAAAAAACAACGTAACGGTTGACTGAATTAATTCACATTTAAAAAAAAGATTGCAGCGCTTATAAATTGATCTAAACTTAAATCTATAAAACCTATTACAATAGGTTGCTAGCAGAATCTGTTAAAGTTGCCAAAAACTAACATGGATCAACAAAAAGGACAAGCCATTTGAGGTGTAATGAACACCCTCCATTCCTGATAGTGGAATCACTATTACGTACATTAAAAGAATTGCGTGCCATGAGATTTTTGATTTCCAACTAACTTTGATATGTGAATTCGAATATGCCTTTCCTCAGCCTAGTACAAATGCTGAATTGCACGCAAAAGTTTTACAATAAGACGAATTCAAATGGGCGAGGAATAAGAATTCTGAAGACCCCAAAAGTCGACGGAACAAAAACCATCACACACCACTTAACTACGATTACTACATTGAAAAATAAAAATATTTCGCTGACCTAATTATTGGCCGTTGATCCAACTCTTCATGCCCTCAATGTAGCCAATCATAATTACTAAACTATAAATTAATACAATAATATAATCAAACGTTGCGCCAACGATCCCGGCGATTGTTGAATATAAATAACAATACGACACAATAATCAAAAGTTGCGCCAAGGGTCTCAACGATTGTTGAATATGAATGATAATACAGGAAAATATTCAAAAGTTGCGCCAATGGTCCTGGCGATTATTGATTATGAATAATACCCCGATACAATAATCAAAAGTGGGACCATTGGTTCCGGCGACTACTGAATAATAATAGAATCAATAAATCGTTGTATCTAAACAGATAGCTATTGACTGAGGTAATTAAATTAATTATTGTTGCACCAACCATAGGTGGTAGTTGAATATATTATTAAGATACAATATTTGTTGCACTATTTTACTGTTTTGAATTTTCTGTCGATTGTTCCAGCAAATCAAAATAATGATCGATCATATAGAATTCTTTATTAAAACTGTTCATTTCCAATTTCATATTATTCAATAAAATAATTGATCAAAAATGAACAACGTCAAAAACGATTGAAATTGACAACCAGAACAGAAGCCATCAACGATTAATATCAAAAATCTTTATTCATTAAATATTATATTAATCCATACAGATTGTCGATTATAGCTTAGAACTTATAATTATGGTTCTAAACAATTTATTTAATTAAACACTATTTGAGGTGGTAATAAAATAGAAGCACCCACCAGTCTATACGATTTTATAAGTTTATTCCTTTTCTAACTCAACATCACTTTTATAAATTAAAATTAAATTTAAATAAAATGATTCGTATTCAAATTAAAAAAAAATCTAAACAAAATCAAAAATAGATCAACAGTATTAGAACAAAAACGAAAAGTATTAGAACAAAAAAAGTTCATTATGATGCTAGGACGTAAAGCTAAAGATTTTGGACGTATGTGGAGTTAAGATTTAACTCACATTAAGTCCAAAATAGCTTACGTCCGTGCGTCATATAGTATTTTTTATTCGCCGCTAGCAAAATATTTAAAAAAAAAAATTGTTTATTCTAAATCAAGTTATAATTTCGCATAAATTTTGAAATGAAAATATGTTGAACAAGTAACCTTTGACAGAATATTTGTTATTTTGTTCAAAATAATTGTATAACTATGACAACAAAATAATAACAATAATTTTAATTGGATTGTGAGATTTTGAATTTAATGGTTGCTTTGATAAATATTTCTATTTATTATAGAATTTAAACAGATACAAATGTTTTTTACTTTTTTGGACGTAACTATGACAACAAAATATATGGTTAAAAAGTGACACTTTACGGCCGCAAATCACAGTAATAAAGTACCACTTTAATATGTAGTCGAATAAAAAAAATGTATGCCTTTCCTCACAATTAAAAAAATTTGTTATATTTTCACTATTAATTTTAAAATAGTTTACCACATTAGACCATTTGGATTTGTTTTTATTTGAACAGATAAAATGACGCAAAGAGACTATGCAAAAAATTATTAATAGAATTACCTCAAGTAATCAACAACAGTAAATGTGTATGTGGATAGATATCCACACTCCAAAACATTTGAAAGATGTCTATCTAAGATACGAGGCACAACTTATTTTTTCATCTTGAAATCGACTGATGATTTCGATTCGTCATGATAAAACATGAAAACACGTGGACTTGTCATCATTATGATTTGAATAAAACCTGAAATATTTAAAAGAAACACATTCTTTTCAATAATGAAATTGCTAGAAATTATTTCACTAAATTTATTTCAGAGATTGAATTTAGAAAAATTTACCGTTTGTTTTATTTCTTTCAAATTTGTATTTCCGATTTAACTAACTTGTATCCGTGATCACAACTAAAATACCATCTACCGTACTTCATGTGGCAAAGACAATAGTCGGTTAATTACGGCTACCAAGTACCATGGTTACCTTCCAATTCTTTTTCTTTTAATTTAAATAACATATATTTCTTTTAATGATCCAAAAGCATTTTAATATTTTCCAAACTGTCCTAACCCAATATGTATAGTCGTCCAAGTACATATCGGTTCAAACCCAACCAAAGACAACCTAAAAAATGAAAGAAAAAGAACCACTAAACTTATTATTTTGCATGGATATTACGAACGATAAGAATTATGTCGACTACGTAAAATCAATAGAGTAACAATTCACCACAATCGACAGAAATCCCTACAGGAACAACTGCTTCGTTTCAAAAAATTGTATGAACTGTACCATTTCTCGCCTATGCAGGTGAAGTTAATTTTTGGAATCCGATGAAAGTGATTAATTTTTATGCAATCCTTGTTGAACCTGAACTAAGTCGGCAATTATGAAGAAAATGAAACACAAGAATAATAATTTTAATTTAACCTTTTTTTATGTTTATTACTCCAGGTTTCTAATTGCAGTGATTTTTGTTTCAAATTAATGCTAAAAACAAATTAAAATTAAATATATAAACTTGTTAATAATAATATTTTACCGTATTTCATTTTGATAAAAATACAGTGTAGTTTTAATAAAGTCTTAACAGAGATAGAAATGTTGGAAGAGTCCAGTTCCCAAAAATATTTTTTTAAATGTTATCCAAACCAGAGCGAAATTATTGCATAACACTAAAGGAAGTGTTGAATTTTATACGTGTCCATTTACAACAATTTCCATTATTTCTGTAGTAAATTCTGTTTTCAAGTTTATCATCTCAAATGACGGTAAAGATAAATAACAAAGATACAAATCTATTTACCATTAAAGTATTTGTCGCTTAGAAGAAAAATGTCTAATATTTTTGTCGAAATGTTCATAGACATCTAGCTCAAACGTCAGATTTGTTTGTCATTTTGATTTAAATCACTTTTTATAGTTTTCAGTTTTTATAGATCATAAAAAATTTGTGCGAAATATATATAAATAATAATAATAAAAATTAAAATAAATAATAGAACAAGTAAGTTGCATAAAAAATATTTTTTTAACTACTAAGTTGAGAAATCGTCATTATTTACTCGGTTGCCCCAATGAGAAGTCATTTTTCTAAAGCTAGGTCAATAATAATAACAAAACATTACCTAGGTTAATAATGACAAATTTTCCTTTATTTTTAATTGAAATGAACGAAAAAACACAAACAAATAATAATTGCATTCGTTTATTTCGTTTCATATGTATAAAACTAAACTTCCAGGCTACTTGATATTTTAAGATATTTAAAAAATGAAATAGAAAATGACTAATATCAAATTCTAATCAAAGCAAATATGATAATTAGTGCTAGTAGTTAAAAAAATTCTATATATACCTCGGTTGAGAAGACTAAAATAGACCTCGAACATTATATCCCTCGGCGCTACGCGCCTCAGGATCTAAAAGTTCTCGGTCAATAATAGCTTACTTCTCAACCTTGTTATATAATGTACTATTTTCGGCAAACGGCTGTAAAGTTTAACGTTACTGCCGCTGGGGAGTAGCTAAAGTCTTACTTTTTAGCCGGCGGCTGCAAAAGTGATGCCATTTTTATTTTATCTGCCGGCGACTGTAAAGTAACTTTCATATTTTTACGGCGGCTGTAAAGTTCTTTTTATATTTTTACGGCAGCAGTAAAGTAAAATAACATGATATTATTAATTTGTTCAAAATAGAATGCATTTCAGTTCATTTTAATGAATTGAAATCAATAAAAATTAATTTCAGAAAATTTATTACCTAAAGCATAAACTGCCTACATAAATTACCTTTATAAAAAATTTGATGCATTAATTTCATATTTTTAAACAAATTTAAGCCTTTGCCGAAAAAATAGTGTATTGAATTCGGAGCTAGAGTGACTTTTTGTGTTTCGTCTATAATTATCGGCCTCCCTACGGTCGGCTGCCAAACTATAGACTCAACACAAAAAGTACAACTTTAGCTCCTAATTCAATAATATACTATTATATAATTAAACAAAATAAACAGATTATTAATCAAAATGCTTTCACTCTTACTTGCTATTACTTGCTCATCGATGTTAACAGCAGTCATCTCTTACATCATGTAGAAAGCATTTCACAGTTTTTATGTTACTGACGGATGAAATCATTGATGAAGTATCTCAGTATGCTGCGACCAAACTGATCTACTGTACCCCACCAGTCTACTTCTTAGTGAATACGTAGTTAAAGCAGCTCCTTCTATCCAGTACAAGATACAGAGTGGGTTAGGTTTATGGAGGTTCGTCCGTCATTATAATACTCCCTCAGATCTTCTTTTATGTAGATCAAATCTCCACAGTCTTTGAGAAGATGAGCTGCGCACTCTTCCTTCAATAGACGAAATCTACATTTGTAACCCTCGTTAGAAGTTTGTTAACTAGAACTACTTCCAGATTTTTTGTCTCCTGTGCAGATTCAATTGCGGAAACTCTCATAATGATGGGTTTCATGTTAAGCCTTCTTTTCTTGTTTTACTCATATTGAGTTTTAGTCCCACACACGTGCACCATGTGTCTACCAGATAAAGCCCCCTCTTTACAACGTCACAGAGTGTCAACTGGAACTTACCTCTGGCAATAATGACTGTCATCCACATACCCAAGACATTTGATATACTGTTTTTTTTTTTTTTTTTAATAAAATGTGTTGTTTGATAGGAATTACAAAATGTGTCACAACAACACTAAAACCTTTTAAAACCTATTTCCTACCATAAGAACCGTTCTAAGGTCTAATTAATGATAAAAAGCATTATTTTTAAAATTTGCAGGAACAATCACAAAATTGGGTTGTTAATTATCCAACTAGCACTGAAACCGAAGGGTGCCCGATTTCCAGAGTCCCGTGCTAACCAAGGGCCAAGTACCCTTTGACTACGCAGTTCTTAGCTCACGTGTCTCACCTTAGCTTGGATTAGGGATTGAAAAGGAAATGGTTATCAAGAGTGGAAGAGGGGAGAAGTGTTTCGTTGTGGACATGTGACTGGTTATTAAAGTGAGGATCCTTATTGGTTATATAAGGACTGCCCTGATAGGAAATGGAAAGAACAATGGTATGCACTGCCTGCAGTCCCGTCTGGCAGCTAACACTCGTAGGTAGTTCCAAGAGAAATTCCTTTTACACAACCCTTTAAAAATAATTGTGTCAAAATTTTTTAGGATATTGTTCAAATCATAGATGAATCTGAGAGTGAAAGCTGTATAATTTTCGAAAATGTTAGCTAGAGCTCAACATCCAGTTCCAATAATGATATCACCCTAGAAAATACGTCTGCTACTCATGTTAGAGTGCATAAATACATCGAAAATTAGCAAAGTGTACAATTTTGCAGTTTAAGAAGCATTTTCATTCAACAAGAGTTGTTTCAGACCTTTTTACAACAAGCTTTTACAACAACAACCTTTTACAGCAACCTTTTTACAACAGCAACGTCGACGAGAACGTAAAGAAGTTGGACCAAAAGCGGAAATTTTTATAATGTTGTGGTTCTTAGCTAGTGCCGAACAGATTTTTAACATATTTAATGCAACAAAAAGTTCTGTTCATCAAATTCTTTATCGTACCGTGAACTGCGTGGTACAAGGGTGTCACCAATATATAAAGTGGCCAACAGCATCAGAGATGCAAGCTACCCAGCTAAAGTTTGCAGGTACAGAAAGTGCTCCGGGGGTTATCGCAGTAATAGATGGTACCCATGTAATAATCAGTTCGCCTAAAGTGGATAAAGAAGCTTTTTACAATCATCAAAAAACTACAGTGTTTTATTACAAAGAATTGCAAATGCCGTTGATGCGAAACTTTTTAGATATCCGAAAATTTTTCAACATATCGCTGATGGTGGATCATCTATCCTACCAGACGATGTGTTACTTGGAGATGCCGCCTATGCAGAATTAAAGTTTTTAGTGCTGCCTTTCAAAGCTGGGATCACTTTAGATTCATCACTTTTTTTTAACAAATGCACAATGCACATCGTCGTAATGGAGAATTGCTGATTTTTTTAAAAACTTTTTCTTAATTTTTTTGGGTAAAAGAAGAATAGTAGTTCCAGATTACTAGTATTAGTAGTACGAACGCGTTTTTTAAACAAGAGTGTTGTTCGATGAATTGAATTATTTGGAAATTGTAAACACGGTGGCATGGCATATGTGTGATTCCTTTCAAAGGGTATATAAAAATATAAACATAGCAATCCAGCTACAAACAAACTTCGAAATTTTAAAAAATATTGCCATCCACGTTAAGTTTTGTACCGAAAATATATTGACAATTGGTTTGTATTTTGAAAACTCAAAAAAATTGCTATTTCTTGCAAGTCAGATTATTTTGGGTTAGATAAATTTTTGATTTCTACTTCTTATTACTGTAAGTATATAATGTGTCATTGGCATACAGCTTTATAACGATTTGAAGTTTCAATTCTCATATGAAGAGGCGTTCTTAGTTTATAATTAAAATATATTGTCAACTGAAAATAATAGGTTGTATTACTGGTGCGAATGCGTTTTCCAAACAAGAGTTAGTTGTCCCTGCGGCCGTGCGGCAAATAACTCGCTTGTGGAAAACGCATTCGCACTAGTAATACACACTTTTTTTTGTAACAAGTGCATAAAAATTATAAATATTTATTTAATTGTTCATTTAATAATTTATTTAACAAAGTTATAAACAAATTTAAGATTTTTAAATAATTAAAGTGCGCCATCTTCGTTGTAATAGTTGTAAATTATACTAAAGATAAACATAAGAATCCAACTAAACAAACACATAGTAATCCAACTGAGCTGTCAAAATTATAAACTTTGAAAACCTAAATGAATTGTTTTTTCTTGCAATTCAAATGATGCAATGTGTTTAAGTTGTTTTTACTATATGGTAAGTTATTTAAATTATTATTTTGATATTTTAGTGCTATAAAAATATTATATATAAATAGATGTATGGATAGATTTAACTACAAATTTCACATGCAGGCGGCGTGCTAGCCCATGCACAAAATATTTTGTGGTCATATGTGCGGAAAAGTGGTTTTTTCATGTATTTTATTCTAGTACAAAATTACATATTTTTTATGTATGTGTTACAAAAAATATTTTGTGTGCTTTTTTTGATGTGAGACATATTTTGTCGCATGCACAAAATACTATTTCGAAGAATGAAAAATATTTTGTAGGCATATGTGCGACATATATATTTTTTATTTATTTTGTTTTGGAACAAAATTGGATATTTTTTGTGCATGTGTTACAAAAATATTTTTTCTTGTAAATCGATTTAAAATAATAATTTAAAATATTCAAAGTAAAGATTTCATTTTAAAATAACGGAATAATTTTAAATGATCGCCATAGTAGATTTCATTTTAAAATGAAGAAACAACAGTTTAATTGAACTACGTATATTCGATTTATTTTTAAATGCAATTTTTGGTTTTAAGTGTCAATTAGTTTAAGAGAAAATTTTCAATATCTAAAATTTTTTTGATTTGTTTGGCAAAATGCTGTTTTTTTATTGCATTTTGTGTATTTAGGGATGAGTAAGGATAAAAAAGGTGGAAATGCTTTAAACCTTTTAGTATTATAGAGCAAGAGCCCGCGATGGCCAAAACCTGAAAGTTTCTCTGTGCCCCCTACTCAGGTAGGAACGATTTGCGACATATGAAGTTTGGATCGTGGTAGTTTTGGCAGGGAGCAGGTAACAGAGGGGCCTCCAAAGTTTCGTGAAAGTATAAAAGCTAATTTTTTTACATATTCTTCGAGATAGTATTAGAAGTCACGTCACCCATTGCCAGACACTTACTATCGTGGCAACCCCCTCTCAGACACCCTTAAAGTTTATCAATTTGTTAAAGTGTAAGGATGTGGCATGGGGTTACCATCATAGTAAGTGTCTGGCAATGGGTGACGTGATTTTTAATACTATCCCGAAGAATATATAAAAAAATTACCTTTTATACTTTCACGAAACTTTGGAGGCCCCTTTGTTGCCAGCTCCCTGCCAAAGCTACCATGATCCAAATTTCATATGTCGCTAATCGTTACTACCTGAGTAGGGGGTATGCGCAGAGAAACTTTCAGCTTTTATAAAATAACGAAGGTCTGGCCGTCGCGAGCTCTTAGTCTATTAAGAAATAGTAAAATTGACCAAAGAGACCGAGATAGTCCTTCAAACTAGAATTTAGTTGTAAGTACTGCACATATAGGTGTAAGTAAATTTTTTTATTGGTGCTGGTCTCATGATTCAAATTTAAAACGAAGAAATCAATAAAATAGTTTAAGTGATAATAATTTAATCAAAAGTTGTGTTATTAACGGGACTGAAAATAGTGAAACAAATGTTTCAAAAATGTTAGTAAATGTAGATCAGTTTCTGAAAATAGTTCCGGAATTTGGCCGAAATTCTTTGAATTTACATAAATTTTTGAGATGTTGTGATTTAATGTATAAACCACTACTTGTTAAACCGGAAAATTCTAATGAAGAGTTCTTTTTGGAATGAGAGGTGCTTATAAAATAATTAGTGCTTAAGTAGTGCTTATAAAATAATTAAATTTTAATACATTCGATTTACGGAAAAATTTTCAAAAGGAATTCACCAAACAATTTATGATTCATAAATCGGTAGAACAATTACATATTGAATCAGTACAAGCAAAACAAAGATTAGATGAAACCATTTTAGAATTTTGAAATCGAGTGCAATTTAAATTCATTTCTCATTCATTTCTCATCGTTATGATTGAATAGAAGTGTTTTTCATTTGTAATCGTGCTTCTATTATTCTAATTTAATTTATAGTTATTCCTAAAATCAAAGTTGGAGTGAGCTTAGTTTTTTGTTAATTGCTTAATAGTTAAACTTATAAAAGTGCATATTAGTGAAATAAATATAATTTATGCAAGATAAAATAACATTATTTTATTTAAAAAAAAAACTTGCATATACAAACACAAAAGTAATCTATATCCAGTTTGTTGATAATCGTCATCAAATTTGCAGTTAGATACATCAAGCGAAATTAAAATTAAAATTTATTTTCAATTGTATTTCAACTTATATTAAAGGCGGAACGTGTTGTTGATTGCTGGTTGATCTGATTATGCTCGAATAAACTTCAAAATGCCTAATAATAATGTAACACCTCAATCACCACCGAAATCTAAGCCAAATACTCCAAGTTATGGTAGAACAAGATCTTGTACACAGCCCGATGATTTTACAGAAGATGATGTTTCAAAATCTATTAGCAACTTACTAACAAAATTTGCAGAATTTGAAACCAGATTTGGCAAACTTGAAAATAAAATACAAAAGAATCATGTAAGTCTTACAAACAATATTGAAGTCAAAATGCGTGATTTAGAAAATCGTCTAAAATCTAAACTAGAGTTATTGGAATTAGTGGAAACCAAAATAACAGTAAAAATGACGGAACTGCAACAACTTGAAAATAAACTGGCGAAGATGGATCTTAGTTCAGGTAATAAAATTATTCAAACCACAACGAATGAGTGTATACGGCGGCTTGATTCCATCGAAAGATATCATAACAGCAACAGTTTGTTAATTACTGGAATTCCTTTACTAGATAATGAAGTACCTCAACAGTATCTAGAAAAAATTGCAAAGTGTATTATTGCAATATAGATAATAACACCACCATATTTCGACTAAAAGGCAGTAAGTTTATATCTACCGATAGTACAAATACAAAGTTCAAGAAGATGGTTGATCCACCGTTGTTAATACGATTCTCATCAATTCAGTTAAAGAAAAAATTTTTCAAACACTATTTCACTTTTAAAACATTAAGTGTTCGATGCATTGGGTTTAACACAGATTCAAGGATTTATATTAATGAAAATTTGACTAAACATAACTACAGCATATTTAAATCAGCGTATAACCTAAAAAAAGTGAAACAATTATTCTCTGTTTTTACTATAAATGGAATCGTTCATGTCAAGAAAACTAAAGATGATCAACCCGTGATGTTAGATGAACCTAGTAAGCTGAATTTACTTACATCCAATTAGATGTTTTTGTTTCGTATAATAGTAGCACGGTACAGCGACGTAAAGTGTTGTTTAATGAATTTAAGGTTTTTTTCGTATTATATTTCATATTTTGTAATTTTTTATTTTGTATATTTTAGGCATAAGTGGAACGTAGTTATCTTTTTGCATCAAATTATGTTACTATATCAATATTCAGCGGAAAGCCTCAAGAGTCCTTGCTTATTTCTGTCAGCAGTGTTGGTCCTTTGATAGTCGATTTATCAAATGGTTGATCATGTGAACGAAATTTGTATTCCGAATGTGGTGTTAAAATCATCTCTACAAAAATATAAGCAAACATCGAATGTTATGCACTTAAATGGTGGCAGTGTTTTTTCTAAATTGGACGAGGTAAGACATATTGTTTCAAATACAGGTATTCATATTGTATGCATCTCTGAAACGTGGTATACGGATTCTGTGAAAGATTCGGAGGTAAATCTAGATGGATTTTATCTTTTAAGAAGTGATAGAAATAATCCTGGGAGGCAAAGAGGTGGTGGGGTAGCTGTTTACATTCAAAACAATATTAAATGCGTCTTGAAAAAAAAGTCAACTCATTCTAAAACTGATTATATATTAATTGAAATTAATTTCAAAAACTCACAAATTCTACTAGCTGTATTCTATAAACCACCTGACTTATATGGATTTAAAGATATTGAGGAAGCATTGAACGAGTTTCATTCATGCTACCAGGATATTTTGATAATGGGTGATTTAAATATCAATGCGCTTGATTCAAGTAATTCGCAAACGCGTAGCTTCATGAATTTTTTATCTTCTTACTCACTATCTGTTATAATTAGTGAACCTACTCACTTTACGGAAACCTCGTCTACGCTAATTGATTATATTATTACCAATAAGAGAAACAAAATTATGTTCTCAAATCAGATCTCTGTTCTAGGGGACTCTAAACATGTTTTGATTTATTGTTCCTACGCAGTACCACAAACTTTAGTAAATAACGAAACGTACTTCTATAGATCATGGAAGGATATTGATATGAACTTTTTGATAAATGAAACCCGTTTATTAAACTGGAGTAATATATATGAATGTACTAGCGTAGATGATCAATTAGAAATCTTCAATTATAACATTAACTATATATTCAATATAGCCGTACCTATTAAGCAGTCACGTATGAAGTCCAATACTAGTGAGTGGTTCAATAATACAATTAAACGATATATGATTGAAAGGGATCTTGCATATAGACACTGGAAAATAACTAAGCTGGCCGTAGACCATATATGTTACAAAAAGCTGAGAAATAAAGTAACTTTATTGATTAAAGAAACTAAAAAAAAATTTTATAGTACTCTTTTTCCTGATAAATCTACGACAAAAGAGCTATGGAAAAATCTACGTCAGCTTGGAATACATGATGGAGGTACTAAACAACCAATTCATTTTTGTGCGAATGAACTCAATAGTTATTTTGCTCAGTCGAATTCAAAAACGACTACTGTAAATAGCCGTCACTTGCCTCAAGGTTCTTTCGAATTCTCTAATTTTTGTTTCACACATGTTACCTCCTCGGATATATTTCAATCACTTTCAGAAATTAAATCTAATGCCATTGGACTTGATAATATATCAATTAAGTTTATTAAAATTATATATCCTGAAATTTCACATATAATATTACATATTTTCAACCATGCAATTACCACCTCCACTTTTCCTAATGCATGGAAAACTGCCAAGGTATTACCAATACCAAAAACACATACGCCAACCAATTTATCAGATTACAGACCAATAAGCATCCTTCCCGCACTCTCAAAAGTTTTTGAAAAGCTAATTAAATACCAAATAACTAAGTATATCAATAAACATAAACTATTAAATAATTTTCAGTCTGGGCTTAGAGCTAAACATAGCACCAATACTGCCCTATTGAAAATTTGTTATGATCTGTTACAAAATATGGAAGCTAAGCAAGCTACTGTTCTAATCCTACTAGATTTCACAAAAGCTTTTGATAGTGTTTTGCACGAACTCTTCATTCAAAAATTACACACATATTTTAATTTCTCTTCTACTGCCATCAAATTGCTTAAGTCATACCTTTCAAACAGAACTCAATGTGTGTTTTCCAATAATAGTTATTCCTATACTACTGATGTTAAAACGGGTGTGCCTCAAGGCTCTATTTTAGGTCCATTGCTGTTCTCATTATTTATCAACGATTTGCCATTTGTTCTGAAATATGTCTCATATCACATATATGCTGATGATTTTCAAATATATTTTCCATTTTACCAGAAAGAAGCAGATCAAGAAATTAGCAAGTTGAACCAAGACCTTAAGGCAATTTATGAGTGATCTACATTTAATAGTCTTAACCTGAACGAGAAAAAAACGCAAGCAATGTTAATAACTCATCATCAATCAGATACGGATTTAGTTCCCCTTGTTCATATAAATGGTTGTTCCATTAATTTTATCCAAAAGATAAGAAATTTAGGCATCATTATGAATCATAATTTGCGTTGGGAAGATCATATCAATAAAGTTTGCGCAACAGTGTATTCTATTCTACGTCGCGTGTGGAAATTTGCTTGGTATCTGCCCCTTAAAACACGACAACACCTATTCCATTCGTTAATTTTGCCGCATTTTACCTATGCCTCTATTATATTTAGCAAGTTGAACTATAACTGTTCATACAAACTTAAGCTTGCCTTCAATGCATGTGTCAGGTTTGTGTATTTATTACAAAAGTATGATCACATTTCGCATGTATCAAATGAGTTACTTGGGTGCTCACTCACTACCTATTTGAATAGGATCTCTATTATTTTCCTCTACAGACTTATGGAAAGCAAATGTCCTGAATATCTTTATAAAATATTAAATTTCTGCCGATCTGGCCGAACCTATAACTTGAATGTCCCTAAATTTTCATACTTGGTCACATCGAATTCATTTTTCGTTCACGCTATTCAACTATGGAATGCATTACCGACTGAGGTCAAAAGGAGCAGTACTGTTGGGAGTTTAAGGAAGGCATTATTTGAGGTGAAGTTGGTTAATTGATATAGTTTAATAATATATTTCCTTTTAGCTTTTAGTTTTGGATGTCATATCGATGAATGGCTAAATTGTTATTTTTGTTTTTAGACTAAGTTATATTTAGTAAATTTAACACTATTGTAAACTAAATTAAAACTATTCTGTTATTTCAATAACAAATGAATGAATTATTTATTCACTAAACTTAATATATGTACTACGTACAGTTGTAGGACAGAGATGTCCTGATTATAAGATATTTTATCTTAACTGTGTATTTCGTTGAAAATAAATAAATAAATAAAAAATTCAGGTACAGCTTTACGATCTTTTACCGATGGTTTTAAGTCAGAAAAAATTCAAAATTTCGTCAAGAGTTATCGGCTCGTAACACTCAAAGAAGCAATTAATCAAGCTATAGAAGAAGAAATCTCGTTAACAAAAAATGACCCACCAAATTCAACTCATTATTCTAAATGCCAATGGTGCAAGGGCATAGTGCAACCAAATGTTTTTCGTTAACAAATAAAGTTAATTCTAATCCGAAAACAAAAAATATGGAGGGGCTGAAATCTCACAGCTCTGCGATATCAAGACTTCGGTCTGGGTTAAGGATTTGTATATAGTTTTCGGTAAAATACTTTTATGAGGACATGCATTTTAGTTTTGGGCAGCGATCTGTATCAAACATAACTCTTTGTTAAAGTACAAGTATTTTTTATCTCTGTTTAAAAATTTATTACAAAACTAACACGAAACATCAATACGTTGCCGGAAAATTATAATCAAAAGTCCAAAAATATTGTTAAAAAATTCAAACTTTCTTAAAAATTCAAACTTTCCAAATTCCAAAAATATTTCAAAAACTATAACAAAATAAAAAATTTCCATGTCCAATTTCATTCTATATTACATTTACGTCATAAAAACAGCTGCATTTTTTTTCCAAAAAATTGGCTAAAAAAATAAATGAAATCATTTTGTGACACACTTGACATTATTTTTTGACAAACTTATAATGCCATAATTCTCTATAATAATAATAAAATATCATGTCATACAAACTATTAATTTTATTTTTTTCTAAAAAAATTGGGTAAAAAATAAATAAAAACCTTTCTTTTGACACACTTGACAACATTTTTTGACAAACTTATAATGCCATAATTCTCAAAAATAATAATAAAATTTCATTTCAAACAAACAATTTTATTTTTTTTTCCAAAAAATTGGGTAAAAAATTAAATAAAAATCTTTTGACACACTTGACAACATTTTTTTGACAAACTGATAAAGCCATAATTCTCAATAATAATAATAAAACTTCATTCCAAACAAACAATTAATTTTATTTTTTTTCAAAAAAACTAGGTAAAAAATAAATAAAAATCTTTCTTTTGACACACTTGACAACATTTTTTTGACAAACTTATAATGCAATAATCTAGTTTTTGATCTCACATACCGACCATCCAAATTTCTCCACATTGTTTGTTCCTACTCATTATCACTTAAAATGAACGATTTTTAAGCCAAAAATATGCATATATCCTTTTGACACACTTGACGATTTTTTGACACACTTCCGGTACAGTTATCGAACACATCGTCCTTCCGGCTCTTACCATTGAGTGTACCTATTTTTAGAATTTAACATTTTTAAAATACCTTCAGCCGTTTTCTAGATTTCATCGGTTGTGACGGCCGCACGGCCGACAGACAGACATACACTTTTTTTTTGCTTTTTTAGAAACAGTAGGTAATAGTAAGTAGTATACCGCTGGATATTTTAAAACCTGGTAGTTCATTATTTTTAGTCAATACTGTGGCTGATATTAGTATTATTAAGAAGCAATACGTAAATGAAAAACGGTCTATTTTCCTAAACAAAAATGCAAAATATCTGGAATTACTACTGGTTGTGTTAATACTTTAAATTGTGTAGCATGTTGATACAATTTTTGAATAGTTCTCTCTCGATTAATCAATGTTTTCGTATAGTTTCTGATGAATTTCCCTTAGATTGTATAGGAATTCTGGGAAAAAAAATTTTTAAAGACTTACATATGTTAAATTAATTATGCAGAATAGCTTTTAAAATTTTCGGTTGAGCCCAATAACATTATTTCTTTTAAAATGCATTCAAACTATAAGTCAAATGTTGTTATTCCTGGTCGTGTTGAAAAAATTGTAAATGCTTATTTTAAAGTTCCTTCGGATGGAGAATATTTTAAAAATTGGTATGAGATTTAGATTGGTGTTTTTAGTTGCGCTGTCATTGTTCAGAACAGATTTTCTCCAATAGCGCAATGAATACAAGTGAATTTCCGGCTGAAATTAAGAATTTAGAAATAGTTGCAGAACCTTTGAAAAATTTTAATATTTACTCAGTTGATCTTGGAAAATCGTTTTAAAACTCTAGAATCAGTTATTGATGTGAGTTATATGAATGAGGAGGAAAGAATGTCTGTAGTTGAGATTTGTTGGAATTTTAATGATGTTTTCTTCCTTCGTGGTGACAAACTTGATGTATTGAATGCTGTATGCGGTGAAATTGAATTGAAACCTGGTACTAAGCCTACTCATGTTAAGCAATATCAAACTACTCATGCCTTAAAGCTGGTGCTGAAAAATGAAATACAAAAATTGAAGGATGCTGGTATAATCGTTGAAAGCAGAGTCCTTAAAACTTCCTAATGTTATTAGTTCCGAAAAAATCGAAAATGATGATAAATAATGGAGAATGGTTGCTGATTTCCGCCGTTTAAATGATGTTACCGTTGATGATATATTTCATCTACTGAATATTACTGAGATTCTCGATAGATTGGGTAATTGTGTTTATTGTTTAATTACTTAATTCAGAGAGTGAATACCATCAAATTCTACTCAAGGAAAGCGATTATACAAAAACGGCATTTAGTTCCGATAAAAACAGTTATCATTTTACTCGTTTGCCTTGTGGTAATTTCTTGCTCTTGGCGAACCAGGTTGTGATATAGTCACTACTACGACTGGTTTTCTAACAAAACCAACTGATACTGCATATGGTGAACTAATCGGATGATCTTTTTTAAAAACTGTATCCATATCAGCCATAAATAAAAATTTTGTTATACTGCTTCCAGTATCTCGGTCTTTTACATGCCCTTTACAGGCTTTTCATTTTTTGGCAATCATCTGCAGTTGTTGGAGCTACCAATTATTGATTTTATAATATTTTTATATCACATATATTTTCATAACTACTTCATTAAACTAATTAAATAAATGAAATAGAAAAAATGTTTAACATCTTGTAAAATATTGTTCTAACAATAATTTTTGTTACACGTCCTAATATATTTCTCTCGTCTGTTCTCGTATGTATTTATCAATCATTTACCTTCATCGTAAATCCAATTTTATGCATTTTAAATTAATTTTAACTATATTACAAAACGTTTAAGAAAATAAATATAGAGATCAAAAAATTACAACAAACAAATATGGAGAACAAGCTTAATATGTAATAAAATTGGCGGACATTGTACTATAATGGAATTTGATGTGTATTAGAAAAACATTCTGAAACAACTTACATTTTTGTCGTTCCATTTTAAAATTTGGTTCGCTTAGCAAGTTTACCTAAAAGGAGCACGGCTTATGAAATGTATTAAACGATTCGAAAAAATACTTGTATGATCAGAAATTTCACTTAAGATACTGGTAGGAATACTTGTTGGCATTAAACATTCAACATCGAAAAGGTAATTCTGATAGGGAGGTCCTACTATTATTAAATGCTACCTCATGTGGTTTGGAGTACGGTGCTTATAAAAAGAGATGAACTAGTATATCCGTATCTTTCATCCACAAATGAGTTCATGATAAGGGACAACGATTTCAAAATTTTTGAAAAGATGTCATATGGAATAGTTTAGCTAAATAAAATTTAAAATGCGATTGACTCTTTTAAAACAGAAGAAATTGTTATTTAAACAGGGTTATTTACACAGTGAGAATGATTTGTGACCGAAATACTGAACATAGTGTAAGGGGAGCCATACTTCAAATTTCATTTATTTGTCAACATTATAGAAATAGTATAAAATTATAAATATGTAGAATATGTAGTTTTAATAAAAATATATATTTTTTTAAATCAACTAATTAAATTAAAGACCTGTTGATAAATTTTTACAAAAATCTTCCCAATAATTTGGATTTTGCGGGACATCATCAGGAGGGTTTATTAAATTAAAATATTTTCTATAAAATAATTTGAAAAAAAAAGTAATATTTAACGATAAGACAAAAGATGAACACAGCATCAGTCCCAAAAATTTTGAAAACTTGCCCAACATTAAACAAACGTTTTCATTAATCTTGTATATCTGCAGTTTTTTTCTAGTGGTGGGACAGTGTGCAAAAATGTACGTGCAGATCTCGAATGTTTACTTTTTGAAATATTTTTTCATCTGAAGGTCACGGTCCAACCAAAAAAAAAACCATTATTCAATTATGCACGTTGTTTTTACCACCTTGATAAAGGCTGAACGAGTCTCATGCGAACTTGATCATAAAGCTCAATGTGTATCATTAAAAATTTTATGAAAAGTACAGTATAAATTAAAGTAAAACTATAAATTTAAAATAATCCAACAGCTTTAAAGTCAAAAGTTCGTTGACATTACAAATTCAATATTCTCATCAATATTCATTTCATATGCCCATTTGTAATGTTGTGTTTGTATTTTATTTTGTCATCAACATTGCTATTATTTTTTTCAATCAAACCAACAACTATCGATCAAATTCAATCATATATCTATTCATCGATCCGATCCATCCATCCATCCATCCAGAATAATAATTTTCAATGGAAAGACATGGCAATAAATTTTCTTATATATTTCGTATATTTTTAATTGAAAATACAAATCACTCAAAGTGATTGTCTTGCTTGAATATTTGGTTGTTGTTGTTTGTTTTGCATGTTGTTGTGTGTGTTTGAGTCATTTATGTTGTTGGGTTTGAATTAAATTGACTTTGATGTTTCGGTTTCGAATTTCAAAATATTTATTTTATATTTTAAGATGGAAATGACGAAAAGTAAAAGAATTTATTGTTTTGTTTATTTTAATGAATGTCAGAACTTTGATGTGATCGATGATAGATGTTAAATGGTAAATTAGTTGTTCGCTCTGTTATATAATTAGTTGTCAAGAATTTGTTTTCATCTTTATGAGATTTATTTAAATCTTAAATTGTTGGGATAGATATAGTGCAGATACCTATGTCAAAAATAGAAGATATAACACGAAAATAACCAAAACAACATATTCCGTTCAAGGAGCGTGGGGATGGCACTTACAAATTATAAAAATAAGAAAACAATTTTTATGTATAATTTATGAAATAAATAAATAATTTTAGAACGACTGACTACGGGTGAACAAAACTCTTTATTTTCTTCCATTTAATTATATCAGCTGTATTTGTATGTTTTTTCGATAATAATAGTATGTATTATTGTATTGTTTTCTAACCTATAGCCTAATGAACTTAACCTTTTGTCTAATGAAAATTTTCCTATAAACAAATTATCATTATTCAATTGGTATGATTTTAATTGGTCAAATTGTTTTGATTTCATTAAAATTATTTTCAAATTATAATCACAATTGCTTTGATAAGTTTTGTTCAAAAATCAAATTTTAAGTTAAATACTCTTATTTCGTTTAGTTGAACTTGGTTGATTATATGAAAAGGGGGTTTTTTATCATCAGGGTTTTTTAAATAAGAAATTTGATTTATCAATTAAAACAATAAAGATTTATTGTTTTAATTGGAGAAAATGTTTTTATTTGTTATAATACACAATTCTTTGTCAGAGAATAAAGTATTGTAATCGATTCGTGTTTAATGAATTTTATTCTCCCGCAAACTAAAATTCTCGCTCGAACCTCGCTCAAATTTTAAACTTTTACTTGAGAATAAACTATTTCATTATACACTCATTGATTAAACTACCATTGTTTTTTTAATAAATATATTAAAAATATGAAATTGAAAATTTATGTTTAAATTGAAATCTTAATATAGAAGAAACTGTATGCTACGAAAAGCAAATTAGAAAACACAGCAACAAAATTCTCGAATAATAAAAACAAATTCATGTATTCAATATGGAAGCCTAGACATACATTTATTGTCATTATGTTTGATCTTGTTTTATACTTAATATATAAAATTTCGAAAATGCAAAACAATTGTTCTTAAGCTATTGGTATATTGTTTGCGATTTTCAATAGTCAATCTAATAAACTCACAGATGAACGGAAATCAACGACGTTTAAGTTTAACCGACCTTCAGTTAAAAGAAAGTAGTCTGAGGATTCCGGAAAAACTAATGTTTTCTGTAACGCAGATTTCTAGCCTTTTCTGACGTCTGACAAAAAAACTTAATTTAAAAAAAAAATAAGTATTTAATTTGAAACCAGATAAAATGGTTTTTGTGCTTTGGAAAGGAATAACGAATAAGGAATTTACTTGTCTATTGAAAAAAAGTCAGACAAGTGCGAATAAAATTTGCTCGCAAAGGGTTCCGTGAATGTAAAAGAACACAAAATCAAAAATAATTGACAAAAAGTTGTGTTGTAATGTCTTTATATTGCCAGACTATAGACGCATAACAAAACAAATGTTTAATCGAAAATGTCAATAGTAAATTACAATCACATACATATATACATTGATCAAAAATCATACCAAAAATGTTGCTTCAGGTTAAATCTTATCCATAGTGGTTTATGGTAACTCAAGAAAGACTACATACTAAAAATACTTTTTTTACAATAACACAAAAACTGTGCATTGCAAAATTCTAAAAAAATATTGTAATGTTTCTTAAATTAAGTGCTCCTTCATATGAAACGTTACACTTTTTTGACAATGACTCAAAAACTGTACACCGCCACATTCTAAAAACAATAAAAATGATTTCTAAATTAGGTGCTCTTTCAAATGATGCCCCACTCGCTTGGGTCAAACAAGGTTTTTTACCCTCTCCACCCCCGTCCCCTAAACACTCAGAAATATAATTATTTGAGACTTCGCTATGATTTTCATTCAAAATTTACTAAACTTACTAGCTTTGTGAATTTTTACAAATTTTTCTGTTAGTCAGTGTCACAACGTAGGGAGGAGGCGGTCTGAATTTTGCACTTTTTTGATAATAAGTCAAAAACTGTGTACCGCATAATTCTAAAAAAAAATGCAACGATTTCTAAACTAGGTGCTCTTTAAAATGATCCCTCTCTCGCTTGGGTCAAAAAAGGGTTTTTTTACCCTCTCTACTCCCGTCCCCTAAACACCCAGAAATGTAATTATTTGAAACTTTGCTATAATTTTCATTCAAAATTTACCAAAATTTACTGTCTCTGTGAATTTTTACAAAGTTTTCAGTGTCGAAACCTAATGGGTGGAGGCGGTCTGAATTTTGCACGTTTTTGACAATAACTCAAAAACTGTGCACCCCGAAATTCTAAAAAAATTGTTATGATTTCTAAATTAGGTGATCTTTCAAATGGCACCCCACTCGCTTGGGTAAAAAAAGGTGTTTTTTACTCTCTCTACCCCCGTCCCCTATACACACAGAAACAAATTTATTTGAGACTTCGCTATAATTTTCATACAAAATTTACCAAACTTCCTAACTCTGTGAATTTTTACAAATTTTTCTCTCAATCAGTGTCGAAACGTAGGGGGAACGGTCTGAAAGTCGCACTTTTTTGACAATAACTCAAAAACTGTACACCGTAAAATTCTAAAAAAATGCAATGATTTCTTAATTAAGTACTCTTCCAAATGACACCTCACTTGACTACCTTTTAAATAGTGTTTTTACCCCTTCTCATATCCACCTCCTTAATAAATATAATTATAAACTTTTATATATTCTTTATTAAAAACTTACTAATTTTTCTATCATTCGAAATACATTTGAAGATTTTCGATCAGTTAGGTTCGGAGCTAATCGAAGTAAGAATACACGAAGAAAACGTCATTATTCAAAATTATACAAAAAATGGTGAGGAGTAAAATTCTAAAATAAATGTTTAAGGAAAACTGAAACGAAGCGCTTTCATATGATACCCTACTTGAATCTTTAAAAAAATGTATTTTCTCAAAGGTCTCATATCATAACCCTGTAAACCAAATGAAAACAACTTTAGTTTTATTTGTATCTGTCATTTTACATGAACAAGTTAGTTTTATACGCACCTCAAATTTCAGGTTTTTATAGTTTACGAGACAATCGATATAATGTGAAAGCTCGTTTTACTCTCACCAATAGGGTTCGTTATAAAAAAGGAAACCCTAAAAATGTACAGTAAGCTTTTGCTAACACTATTAAAACTTTTTCGTGTTTCGGGCGAATTCGAACCTTCCTCCTCAGTGCTTGGTTCGAATCCTTAGGCAAACACGCTGTTGATTACGCCGTTGAGGTGATGACAATTTCGAAGTTGAAACCTCTTCATCACTTATTTAATTTACTTCAGTTAAATTTTTCCACTATCATTAAACTCCATATTATGAAAATGTTTGGGATTTTTTTCCCAAAATTATATTTTTAAATATGGCGCTATTGTCTTAGACAAAATATTTTTTAATTTTTTTCCGCAATACTAACGTTCCTTAAGCCGCAATTAGACTATTGCAGAACTCTGCAATATTTCTGCAATAGTCGTACAATGGTAGTGTGTAAAATATTCATTACAGAAAAGTTTGTCAATGAACTCATTGCAAAACATTGCAATGAGTCAATGCAATGTTTTGCAATGAGTTCATTGCCAAACTTTTCTGCAATGAATATTTTACAATATTCCATTGCAGAAATATTGCAGAGTTCTGCAATAGTCTAATTGCGGCTTTACACTAAAATCTCAATTTTTTGAAAATTTGCATCAAAGATCAAAAAGACATTATACCAACAGATAATTCACCTAAACTTCGCCTTACCTTCCCAAGAACAGAATCATTTTCTAATTCAAAATGAGTATTTTTAATATAATTAATATCAAGTAAACACTATTAAGCGGCTTAAGATTGATTTTGAAAATAGCTTGTGTCACCCACAAAACTTTATCATTTTTCACACGAAGTTCAGTGCTCCTTCAGCAATCAATCCACTTCAAATGCATTATCCAATTTACTAATCAAAATCACACCATACAAAAAAAATTTAAAATACTTTTACAAACTTATCATAAAATTTTGATATGTTAATTTGAAAGCTGACAGTTAGTTCTTGAAGGCGATTCCCATAATCTTATTTTATTTAAGGTTGAAACAAACAATTGATTGTAATACTTGAGTTAAGTAGAAATTAAAATGAACAAAATACATGAACTCATTCATGGATTTGAGTTCGTCGTAGAAACGTGTTATACCTATTTATATTTGATTTTACTGATTGTATGACTGATTGTTTCCGTTTTAAGCGTTTATAGTTTCACGGTATTCTCCTTGATGTTATTTTTGTTTAACTTAATGTACTTGGAGGTGTTTCAAAAGTGTTGTTTTAAAAATTATCTACTCAATAAAAAAGTCAATCGTTGATGTTGCCACGAATTTTAGAGATCCCAATATCAAAAATAATTGACAAAAAGTTGTGTTGTAAAGTGTTTATATTGTTAGACCACAATAAAAATAAATTTTTCCTCGTAAATTTCAATCACGTAATGTCAATTGAAAATTGATAAAAATGATACAAAACAAATGTCTATCAAGTTCCGAACTAAGGGCAGGGCGACATAGTTAAATTTCCACTTTTTATACAATAATTCAGAAACTGTGCAGTTCAAAATTGTAATATTGAATTGTTGTAATAAATCAAGAGAACTAGAGTAATAGTAGATTCTTGTATGAGCTTAGAATGAAAGCAATTCTTCACGAGGATGAAGTTGAATCGTCCGAGTGAAGAATTGCCATCATCCTAAGCGAATACAAGATGCTATTTTATCCACGACTTGAAAATATTTCGATTAATTTCCAGTTTTCATGCAAAAATTTGTATCGCCATATTGAAATAAATGCATCAAAGATAGCGAAAAACAAAACAAGTTTGTTGTTTATTTTATATTTTATATATGTATTGTGCTTGTTTTAACCTGTTTATATTACTATACCAACAAATGAAGTTTTTAATTTGTTAGGGGAATATTTAATAAACTATAGAACTGTTAAAGAATTTAATCAAATTCACTAGTTGTGGAATGAATACAATTACAATGGAAGACATACGCATGGAAAGCATATATTCCTTAGTAGTCGTGGATAAAATTGTTTATAATATATTATCATATTTTTTTTTTTCATTTATTCCCGTATCGGCATGGGAAAAATTTTAAAATTATTATTTTTAAGGTATTGGTGACTTGATCGCTTGTTTGTTTCACTTGTTTTTCTATATAAAAAAATGTAATTTCCGACGAGAGAGATGTTACGGTACAAAATCCAAAACTGGCAATTCAAGAAAAGAAGAAACAATTTATATGACTAAAATTAAATTGTTAATGTTTTGACATGATCAGGTGGAAACATAGTTCCTTGTTGCGGAAATAACGTTTAAATCCAACAAAATAACTTTGGACTTTGGTTTTAGCGCTTGCTTGGTTTAAACGCAACAGATTCGTAATCTCAAAACTCTGGAAACTATTAAGTCCCGCTGTTATTACGGTTAACAGTGGGATCTACAATTCACGCCGTCTTTTTGTTAGGGACGATGAAAACTTATTACTGTTTTTCATCGATAGTGGTGCTGAAGTCCCAGTACTATTCTATACTACTTTTTCACAGGGCAATATAAATCCCATACAAACACTAACTGCTATTTACGCTACAGTTATTCTCACAGAAAGTACCAAAATGTTGAAATTGAACATCAGACTTTGGCGTACATTTACACACATTTTCATACTTTCATACCCGACGAAACTTAAACTCTAGGTATTTGTCGTCCTTCTAATTCCCCAGTCACTTCACCTTTAAATATGGTGCAGAAACATGGCAAGGACTGGCGACTTTGTGGAGACCACAGACAGCTTAACGCATGCTACTGTCCGCAAAGAGATCTCCAATATACAAAATTTTTCCCTGCATCTAGCAGGTTGCAAAATTATTTCCAAAATAGATCGGCTAAGAACTTTTCACCGTATCTCAATGACAGATGAGGATATCCACACAACTGCTATAATAACACATTTTGTGGTGCAATTGTTCTAGTTTACTCGTTTGCCTTACGGTTTACGAAACTCAACATAGACATTCCAGTTCTTCATCTTTGAAGTAACAATGGAACTGTATTTCAAAAGACAGTGTCACTGCCATCACCAACTTTCTAGATCCAAATACAATAATTCGTAGGTATGCCGAACTATTATCACCGCTTCATACCGCGGTTAGCCAAATTGTTAGCGCTTATTCACGGGCATTTAGCATCATTGAATAAAAAATGCAAAAACAAATCTAATTTTTCTTGACCAAGAGGACTGTAACGAGTCTTTCATCAGTCTTAATTAGTCCTGATGAACCGTCAAGATCATCAAAAATTAAAGTGAAGTTCAAACAATCATCACGCAGCAATGGAAAATTCTAGTTTAAGACATCGTCTGGTTATAATCGAGCATTCGACAACTTAGATTGTTTGTCACATTTTGGCATTCGTGCAACGTGAAAATTAATTATATCCAAGTACTTTTAGCAGTGAATAGAAGTTGACAAAAGGATATGGGCTAAATCATGCATGTGAATCATCAAACGATCAAAAATTCACAGCCACACCAAATCTCCAATTGGTAAATTTGAATTACCAAATTGTAGATTTGACCATATTCACATCGACATCGTTGGACCACTGTCGCAATTAAACAGTTTCAATTACATTTTGATTACAGTAGACCGCTTTACACGTTGTCAAGAAGCGTACTCTATAAAAAACATGGAATCAAGTACTATTGCATCAACCCTGTTACAGGAATACATTTCTATTTCGATCTCACCAAGCTTCTAGGATCTCATCGAATTCGCATATTCGCTTACAATGGAAAAGCAAACGGTCTTGTCCCACGCTTTCGTCGTCAACTGAAAGCATCGCCAAAAGCACGATGCAATATCGTTCATTGAAGCACTGAACGCCCACTAGTATTACTTGGCATTAAAACTTCATTCAAACAACACCTTATTTGCACACTTGTAGAACTAGTATATGGTCAAATTCTTGAAGTCTCGAATTCTTTGTCTGCTCTCCAACAGACAACAATGCCTATATTTCTGATTTCATTTAGAGATTTTGAAACAATATTTAAACGCTAATTGCTGAAGGATTAATTAAAATTAAAGGAACGAGTACTGTGGTGAAATGTAGCAAGGGCAACTTTGCTGTGTTATGAAAAAAGAAATATGCATGTTTCGAGGTTGCGATTCATTCAAATTGATGTTACAACAATCCCGAAAAACAATCTGTGCTTGGTGGAGAGACTATGCACATTTTGTGCACTTTTTTATTTTAGTAATTTTTAAGGTTTTTTTTAAATATTCTACTGTATATGTTAAATTTAATTGAAGTTTAAAAGTATTTGAGTGCTAACGTCATACAAATTTGTTTTAATTTAACTATATTAAATAATGTGTGTTGAGTGGCCTAGTGGTAGCACGCTAGACTTCAAGCTTGGAGGATCCAGGTTCGGCTCCCATCTAGGTCAAAGAATGTTTAAGCAAAAACATTAACAACAATCAACACACCGCTTTTCCAATTAACCGATAGTCAACTAATATAGTTGATAAATTGGAAAAACTATGGGCGATTAACTAAGCAATTAAATTAAGTCTTTAAGTTCGGCGGTAAAACTAATTGAATTTATGAAATTAATACAGGTGGAGGTTACTTGTTGACAGCCTACGTTTTCTATATGGAACATATATGGCAAAATAAAAATCATGTATACAAAATGTGCATAGAACTTTCAGGCATAAATAAAAAACATTTTATGTATGATTTTTGTGACTAGAAGATCCTACTTAATACCTTTTGAATTTTTCGAAGACGAATATTTTTGGTAACGTCATTACGATAAATGAAGATGGCGGTCGCATTTTTAAGTTCTAAAATGAAAATTTATGTGCGTGATTGCATTTGTAAACGAGGCGTCCATTTTTTCGTCCTTTTTTAACGATAAATGAAAGAAATAAAAATTTTAAAAATTTAAATATTTAGCTTACATATAAAAAATAATATTATTTTTCAAAATTTTCTTAATATTAAACAAATAAATTTCCGACATCCAAAATGATAAACAAGAAATATTAAATAAATAAATTCATTAAATTTTGAATCGCAAAAAATTTCTTTCGCACATAATTTTAGATGAAAATAAAATAAAATTCATCAATTTATTATGTTAAACTACTTTTTTGTCTATTCTGTGTTTATTATTCTTATCATTAAATAAATTTTGTTTTGCTTCGGTTTTTATTATTCGTGAAAAATGCAGCTAACATTTGTGTGCACATATGTGCTAAGGCGTTTTACGACATGTGCACGGTATGGTGCACATAATTTGCATGACATGTATTATGCACAATTTTGAGCACAGGAATTTTGTAACATGCACAATTAATGCACATTGCACTCACTTTTTCCAAAATTGTTTTAAAGGTAGATTCATCAAAAATGGAGTACAATTAAATCTAGAAGAAAAGTGTACTATTAAGCAGTGGGAGAAACAAAACAAAACTCTGGCAGTTGGAACCAGAAAATGTAAGATTTCTGAGTTGCATAAACAGCATTAATTCACAATTATTATTTTTCAAATCACACGTTATTATTCGAAAAACACGTGTCTATTTTGAATCGTAAAAGGGAAATTTTGATAAATAAAGTTGTCCTACAGAGTACAGTGTGATTTTGCTGAAAATTTTTGTCTCAGATTTATTTTAATTTAACCCAATAAAATTCTCTAAAATGTAATGACATCATTCATTTTCACCAATAACATTCGAATTATACTAATAACAAATAGTTATACGTCTGGCCTACTGGGATATTAAAAATTATCAAATAATTTTGAAAATAATTAACTGATATCGCAGTTGGCCGACGCATAATTAGTGATTGCAAATTACCCGATTTCAAATTACCCAGTTACTCGATTAGTATTTTCCAAATTACCTGGATTACCCGGGTAGTTGTAAAAAAATTAAAAGAGGAAAAACAATAAAAAAACCTCACAGTAGTAAACTAAAAATTGATCATTTTTTAATTGTAAAATAACTTTTCAAAAATATTAAAACATTTAGGGTAGCTCTGCTCATCCGATTTCGTATTTTTTTTTTAAATTACTGCAATAGAAAAAACCCGCTCCGATAAAGTGGATGTTGGCTTCACGGTCAATAACGATTGATTTAAATTTTCTATCATTTTTTTCGGTTTCCTTTATTTACATACAACATTTTCAGCTCTTTATCAACTGTAATACTACTGTTATCTATACTAGATCTTGTGTAGACAGCAATACATTTTTGTAGTTGTAAATTTTCAATATTATAATTAGCCGCATCATTATCCGATTTGATTTTTCATTGCTGACGTATTTCCCCATTTAGTTGGAATTATTCGTGCGCATCCAACTAAGTGGCACCGAGATTTATCTGATGACATTTTCTTGAACTGGTCCCAAACTTTCGATGACACTTATTTTAATTATTAGCTTAAATCTTAAATAAAAACTTATCATAATATATTTACCGTTTCTATTTTAAACTACATATAAACAAATAACACTAGTTTACAAGAAAAATCTCCCGAAATAAAACCCAACTTTTCTTATAGATTTGGACCTCCTGAACACGAATATCATATTCATTTTTTTTTTTGGTTAGCTCTTGTTTTTGAGATATTCACGAAAAACCAAATTTTTTGGTGATCAAAATGTTGTTTCGGTTTTTGGGTCTCATATTTTACAAAACAAACAAATTAAATATATCAATAAAACAAATGCATAGTAAATATGCCAACAAACATTTTGAACTATATTTTGTAAAAATCCGTTAAGGATTCTGGAAGTTACAGTCAAAAAAAGTTGAAAAAATACGAAAAATTCACGTTTTTTTTAAATTGTTCCATTTTCAACGCCATAAATTTTGAACAAATAAAGACACTAATTTTTTTTAATTTCTTGAAACCTATAGCAGCTTTAACTTTCTTACTTTTAAGCTAAAAGACACGAATATTGGTGCAGTTTGCACCAAGTTATTCAAATAAGTCCGAGGTGGAAGGAGCTAGATCATGTCAAAAAATTTCACAAAAAAATCTCAATTTCGAGAAAAATCATATACAAATAAAATACAACTTTTGTCAAAAAAAGACATTTCATAATCCACTAACTGATATTTTCCAACTCCTAAAATAATCCCGAAGTAGGAGGAGCTAAATCTAATACGAAAACAACCTATATATAAATCAATTATGTTGCAGAATTTAAATTATTCTTATAGTTAAATTTTTTTTCCAAATTTCGAGTTTTGACTTTCTTTGGGAAAACTTGAATAACTTGGTGCAAACTGCACTAATATTCGTATCTTTTAGCTTAAAAGAAAGAAAAATGAAGCTACTATAGGCTCCAAGAAATTAGAAAAAATTAGTGTCTTTATTTGTTCAAAATTTATGGTGTTGAAAATGGAAAAATTTAAAAAAATTTAAGTTTTTCGTATTTTTTCAACTTTTTTCGACTGTAGAATCCTTAATCCAGAATCCTTAACAGATTTTTGCAAAATATGACTCAAAATGTTTGTTGGCATATTTACTATGCATTTATTTTATTAATATATTTAATTTGTTTGTTTTGTAAAATATGAGACCCAAAAACCGAAACAACATTTTTGATCACCAAAAAATTTGGTTTTTCGTGAATCAAAAACAAGAGCTAACCAAAAAAAAAATTAATATGATATTCGTGTTCAGGAGGTCCAAATCTATAAGAAAAGTTGGGTTTTATTTCGGGAGATATTTCTTGTAAACTAGTGTTATTTGTTTATATGTAGTTTAAAATAGAAACGGTAAATATATTATGATAAGTTTTTATTTAAGATTTAAGCTAATAATTAAAATAAGTGTCATCGAAAGCTTGGGACCAGTTCAAGAAAATGTCATCAGATAAATCTCGGTGCCACTTAGTTGGATGCGCACGAATAATTCCAACTAAATGGGGAAATACGTGTTCAGAAGGTCCAAATCTAAAAGAAATGTTGGGTTTTATTCAGGGAGACAAAAAAAGTTCAAAATTTGTTAACTAGTGTAACCAAATAACCAAGATCCTTAATTTTTTATGACTTAATTTTAATTTTAATAAGAACTAAAATTCCATAAATTTTGTTATGTGTTTGTTCTTCGTCGTTTTTCTGTTGTTTTCGTAATCCAAACAATAACAATTAACTAGAGGGCAGTTTAATGTTTACGGATGTGGTTGGTTTAATGTTTATGGTTTAATGTTTATGGACACATTGCAATTTGTATGGTTAGAATATAATCATTTGTCAATAACTAGCATAAAGAATAATTCAAATTTGCAAAAAGAGAATGAGCTGAATTTTATTTTGTAAATTTTATTGAGAAAAAACTGGACCTTTTGTTGTTCGGGTATTCGACCAAAATATCCGGATATTAAATACCCGAAAAATCTTCCTAAATACCCGGGTATCTGGAAACCAAGATTGCAAACACTACGTATAATTCATAAAAAATATATAAAGAAATGAAAAATGGCAAACAAATTTCTAAACGAATTCCCCTCGTTCGTTGATAAATTCTCATAATTTTTTGGAAAATTCCTCAAGCAAGTGGTATTGAAAATAGCACGAGGTCGTAGGCCGACTTGCTTTCGAAATTTTGGCAAAAAATTATTTCGCATTATCACCGCCCTTGGGAAATTACTACTGAAAACTATATGCTATGATGTCAGAAGATAAGATCCATTTAGCTCATTTCTGTCATGCTTAAGTCATAATTTTCCCAGCATGCATATGGTAACTTGGAAAAATCCACTCAATCGCAATAGTCCGTTATGAGCTATCTCATTCAAAATATGCAACATTCACTTTTCTTAGGGCTGTTGTTAATAATTTCATCACCACATTTCCAGAAATTAAAATTATTCTGTTTTTCTTAGATAACTGTGTGGTCTAGTTCAAAAATACATACACAATCTCTAATTTGTGTTTTATGGAGGAAGATTTTGGGATTCAAGGAGAATGGAATACATTCGTAATGGAAAGGTTGGAGGATTGTTAAGCCCACGTAGTTTTGTTGCAGGATTTGTTAAGCCCACTCTTTAGCGTGGCGTTAAATCACGAAAAGTTATGAATTATATACTGCATGATTTTTACAACCATGCATCGCAGAATTATAAATATATTAAGTTAATGTTCATAGAAACAAAGGCAGTTGTTAAAAGAAGTGAAATCGTGTTGGCTCATAGATGGACGTCCGTCAAAGCAATAAAAATTATAAATTGGATGCAAGTACATGTGTTCTTTTAACGCGTCGAGGATGTATTAATGATGATTGTAAATTGAATAATGCCTAGTTTTTAATGTTAATTAAGAATGTTAATTAATAAAATAATATCCTATATTTTTGCTGTATATTTTTATTTTATTTATATTTTTATTAATATTTACGAATTAATCTTTCAATTTGTGAAGTTAAATTACTATTAATTAATTATTATTAATTATTAATTAATTATTAATTATTAAATTATTATTTAGAAAAATGACGGCAAACAGGCCAAATTCTTGCCCAGAGAATATACAGAAAAATAACAATTCAAATATAAAATATCAAGACTTCGGTTTTGGTTAAGGATTTTGATATAGTTTTCGGCATAAAACTTTTATAAGGACATTTTTTTTAGTTTTGGGCAGCAATGTTTATCAAACATAACTCTCTGTTAAAGTACATGTATTTTTTTATTTCTATTTAGAAATTTATTACAAAACTAACACATACATCTATACTTTGCCGGAAAGTCTTAACAGATCATAAATTAACATAATTTAGAGAAAAGATGATACACTCAGCAGACTACTCAAAAACCTTTCTATTTAGCGTTTCGAGAAAATATTACAAAATCACAAATTCATATTTCTTTCAAAATTCCAAAAATAATGTAAAAATTAAATGAAATCAAACTTTTTTCAAAATTCTAAAAATTATTACAAAATCATAAATTCAAAATTTTTTTAAAATTCCAAAAATTAATATTAAATCAAATATTCAAAATGTTTCAAAATGCTAAAAATATTTCAAAAATTCTTACAAAATCAAAAATTGAAACTTTTTTCAAAATTCTAAAAATATTGCAAAAATTATAACAAAACCAAAAAAACAAACTTTTTTCAAAATTCCAAAAATATTTAAAAAACTATAACAAATTCAAAAATTCCATGTCACATTTACGTCATACAACAGCTAAATTTTTTTTTCCAAAAAATTGGCAAAAAAAATAAGTGAAATCATTTTTTTGAAGTACTTGACAATATTTTTTTGACAAACTTATAATGCAATAAAATTCTCAATAATAATAATATCATTTTCATTTCACACAAATAATTAATTTTATTATTTTCTAAAAAAATAAATGAAAATCATTCTTTTGACACACTTGACATTATTTTTTTGACAAACTTATAATGCCATAATTCTGTATATTAATAATAAAATTTCATGTCATACAAATTCCAAAAAATAAACAAATCGCAGTAAAATCTTTCTTTTGACACACTTGATAATATTTTTTTGACAAACTAATAATGCCATAGTTCTCAATAATAATAATAAAATTTCATTTCAAACAAATAATTAATTTTATTTTTTCTTCATAAAAATTGGGTAAAAAAATAAATGAAAATCTTTCTTTTGACACACTTGACAAGATTTTTTTGACAAACTTATAGTGGCAATAATCTAGATTAGTTCTCACATACCAATCCCGATCATCAAGATTTCTCTAAATTTAATGTTCCTACTCGTAATCACTTAAAATGAATGTTTTTAAGCAAAAAATATGCAAATTTCCTTGTTTTGACACACATAACGATTTTTTTGACACACATCCGGGACAGCTATCGAACACATCGTCCTTTCGGCTTTTACATTCGGCTTTTACCATACTTACCAGCTTGCTGTCTCTAGTTTCCAATATTGCGTGGCCCATTCCAAAATTCAAAATGGCGGAGCCAATATGGTGTCTGGGAGCCACGAAGAGCAATGATCTTGATGTATGAAACATGTAAAAAGTAACATTAGTCTTGGTGTGATATTGTTTTATGTACACATGATAGTTTAGATACTCGTTTATCACGAATTCATTTGTAGGTTTTCAAAATTTAAAATGACGGATCCAATATGGCCGACCGAAAAATTTAAAAAATATTTTTTTAATAAATTTAATTAGACGGGCTTTTGGCGGAACAGAGACTAATTCAGTGTTATATTTTGTAATTTAAAAATTGCGGATCAGGATGCGGCCGTTAGTAGCGTCAGTGGAGCTCACAAAATTTTTTGTCTCGACCACAAACTTGTGAATTTTGTAGAAAAATTGGTGCGACTGGAAAAAAAGGAAAAATATGTTGTTTTGAGAATTTTGACCATAGATTAGGTTAATAATCTTATTAAAAATGTTGGGGTAGTTTTCACGTTTATTTACAGGGGTAAAACTTTAAAATAGAAATTTTGAGATATATGGCAAGATTTTTTTGAAGTGACACACACAGATTTTTCCGTAGGTAGTAAGTTAGGCTGATCTGTCACGCTTTGACGTGAAAGACTCGAAAAAATAATAAATATTCTGACCAATTCAAGAAAAATCTTTTATTCTTTTACAAAAATCTTTTAAAAACGTAAAAGAAATCAAAAATAAAAGATTTAAAGAAATTGCTATTCGAAAGTATTGTTAAAAGTTTCTTTTATTTTGAATGTCGATTTTTTCGAGATCGAAAAAATCTTTTATGTTATCTGTCAAATGGATAGTTTGTTAAATAATTGTAAACTACAAATGGATAAATTATTCAAAATCAGTTAAGTTTATTATCTTTTAAAGCATTAAAGCAATTAAGATGTATATATAGATTGCAATATAAATAGTTTTAATAAACTATGTATTTTCTATTTTTTCAGCAAAAATGGATAATTTTTGGAAGCAAAACTGTTTCTAGTTTCAAACAATTTTCATGTATATATGAGTTATGTGATTATGTGTGTTATGTTAGTATAAATGTGTTTGCGATTAGCAAAATATTAAAATATTGTTATCAAATATTTTTAAATATTAAATTTATCGAATAAAATGTAACAAATAATTTAAATTTTGATTTAAATGAAATAAAATAGTTTTTATTAAATAAAAAAAAACTAGTTAGTTCTAATTTTTGTTCTTCACCAAAAAAGTCATTTTTAATTAAAATATAATTAAAATAGTATTTATATTTAAATAGACTTTGTGTTTTATTTGTTTTTGTCAACAAATACACGACAACAATATTTTCTTTTATCGTAAAATGACCACTTTTATGTCTTTTATAAAATGTTAATATGTTTTATACTTAAAAGATTTATAAAATAAAATTTTGGCGCTCGAATAGCAATTTCTGTTATTTAATCTTTTATTTTGACAAATTAAAAAATTCATGTAAAAAAAATAAAAGATAAAAGAACAACAGAATAAAAGATTTGTATTGAATTGGGCCCAATAATCCATCTATCATTTCTTAACGTTTCAAATTGCGTTGTGTATATCGTGCTCGACTGATGTGCTGTAGGTAGCGAGTTAAATTCCTGGTGTGGTACATATTTTTTGTTGTTTTTTTTTTAACTTTTATTAAATACCATTAAAATTATTTTTTTTTATTTATGAATTCATAAAAATAATAAAAGTTTCTTTATACGAATTTTAGAAAGTTGATCTATAACGCAGTTTTTTCAAGTTATATTGCTACTGTCTTCTGCAATTTGCATTCGAGTCATCATGCTAAATAAATATTGAATATATATAAAATTGAAAGTATGTCTGTTTGTCCTTTATCCATTAATACATTAATCATCATGAAAATTTGGGAAGTTGTTGTGTACACTTAATTTGCTTTTTATTTAACTATCGTTTTAAACAGTAGTTTGCTTTGATCAATGTATTTTTATTGAACATAATTTTTATGAAATTAAAAATAACGTAAGAAAGATAGTATAACCTGAAACAATTACATTTGTATATCAACATTATATGTATTGGAATTTTATCATCTGCACAAAACATGTTGTCGGTTTGGAATTGTATGTAATACATGTTTCTAAAATTAAGTTAATACTTGTAACTTGATACGTGATAAAATTGATTATATCGATTTAAAGCTCACAATTACGAGACGAAAATCGCATAAATTCTATACAAACAAGCATAGCTTATGTATGATTAAACATGGATGGCAATCATGATAAATAAAATAATTTAAAATGGTGGCACTTAGCCGATAGTGATTTGCAAACGGCAACAATGCGCATTAATACCAATAAATTTGCTTAGCTTTCCGCAGGAAGATTTGTAAAATTTAAACTTGTTGAGTGTAACAATTACGCGTACTTTAGTCCCTGCTGTTGGCATATGAGTGCTTTTTTGACAAGTATTTGGTTTACATTGTGAGGCTAGTGTTTGTAGTTAGCGGTTTATCGTTCTGACTTGTTTCTCATTTATTTTACTAATACGATCCAAATACTACTAATACGATATCAATTGATTGCGATTGCCAAAGAAGTTCTCACTTCTGCTGTGCGGTCTTAAGCACACTCTCTGTTTTTTCAATTTTTTGTTTATTTTTTTCCTTCTTTTATCTCGACAGGAACTGAGCCAAAAAAGACCCATAGGAAAAAAGGCATTGTTAAGCCTATTTAGTCTATTTACTCATATTGTGAGATAATAATTGGTAAAACAATAGCATATTTTAAAATTTTTAGGGTATTCTTCATAAAAATTAAAATCGAAAATTTTTGTAATTTTTTTTATTAAGATCTACCGTTATTGAGATAAAAATTTGTAAGGCTTGGATATTGATAATATAGGTATTTACTATTTAACGTATAATTTATTCGTTTTTAACTGGGTGTAAGATTTTATTAAAACAAAATCAATAGTCATCTCCTAGGTTCTTAAAATCGGTGAGTACAAATCGGATGTCAGGTTTGTAAAATTCAAAATGGCGGATCCAAAATAACGGTCAAATTTTTGTAGTAAATATAAAATTAAGACTCAAGAATTATGTACACTTAAAATCGGTTCTGTAATTTAAATCTCAGAAAATCTATTGGATTCGACTGGGACTTAAACCGGCGATCTTAGGGTGTGATAGTTTAACTAATGTTTTAACTTTTAAGACACTTGGTCCGACATCTTCTTTTCTCGCTAAGCTTCTAAATTATTCAACAACATATCGGATCAAATAAAAAATTATAGTTTTGTTTTATTTTATTAATTGAAAAAATTAAATAAATATTGAAGAAACAAACCTCTTCGGTCATAATGTGTTAATAAATATATATAATGCAGAGACCATTTTTATGTTAATATAAACACATCATCACTGTCTTTTATCTTTCATCTTTAATCTTATTTAAAAGAAATATAATAAAAATAAAACAAAAACAACGATAAAATGATTGAGGTGACATTCTAGATGACATGACAAATGGCTTCTGGTTATATATTTATTTCATTTTATTTAATAATTTATTTCTATTTTATTTTTATGTGAACAAGAAAAAAAATAATATTTATTAAGAAACTTAAATTAAATTGAAATCTTTTTGATGTTTTTTTTATTTTTATGACTTCTTTCTTTTAATGTTGATTATAAGATGAGGATGAGAATGATTGGAGGTTGTTAGCATGAATACTGTTGATTTAATGTTTTTTTTTGTTTTAAGTATAATTTTATTACACGAATGTTAGACTAAATGATTTATTGTTATTAAAAGAATATATCGTTTATATTAGTTTATTGTGGTGAAATTAAATTTTTTTAGTAAAAATAAAGTCGGTTTATTTCATCTAATATTATTAACACTCCTAGAATGGACTGGAGTATTAAATTGATTATTTTATATGTTCGTGTATTAAGCTGTATTTTAATACACGCATTAATTATTAAATGATTGAAACTTGTGTTGTATGACCGTCCTGTACAGGAGGAGAACAAGGTAAGTCCAACCAAAAATTGAAGATTGCCCTAATATAAGTGATGTGCGTTTTCTAGGGAAAAGACCCAACTCCGATTTATGTGAATCAACATACAATTCAGAGTGTTCGGTATGTTTAACAGCATCATCCTCGTAATCTTTCTCTTTAAAGTACAGGTATTTGTTCCATAAAGTTAAATTGTTTTGTTTTTAATTTTAAATTAATTGTGCATGAAAAGATCTAAGCTTAAATAAGCTTTTAGGTAAAACATTTATTAATGTTCAGACAATATGCAGTCACTTCAGAATTTCATTGATTTGAATATTGATTTAAGTCATCAGCAACAAGGAATGTTTTCAAATTCAATCGCAGGCAAATATAATTAATAAAAACAACAAATATTTTAAACTTAATTCAATTATATTAAAAATCTTGAAACCGTTTGACCTAATAAGAAAACATTTTTATCAATTTTTAATAATTAAAAACAACGAAAGGATAGCGAAATCCAAAATTCGACGTCCACGCCTTGCTACATGGGTAATGCTGAAAGAATTAGGTTGGTGCATCGGAGGTAAGCAGAGTAAAAACAGCTTACTTAATGATGGTACATCACGGTAAATTGGCACTTTAGATTTAATGCGACTCAAGCGTCTGTTCTCCATGCTAGAGCTGCTTGGATCGGACGTCTGTCTTGGATCAAGCGGTTCGCTATATAAACATGTAAAAAGGCTCTTCTATAACATTAACATCAGAGCAGACCCATTCACGACTTGGGTTAGGCTTTAGGTTAACACCCTTACTCCGGAAAAAGATTTTGTTAAAAATAGAAATCAGAAAGAGAATATAACAGTCTCGGACACAAAAACAGAAAGAGGAGGTGAAATAGGACCAAGCAAACGAATTGGAACGTTACTGTGCGCAGCTTGAGCATTCCTGATGCTCTAATAGGTCTAGAAACAGAACTGAGAGGTATATGATAGATATCATTGGACTGCAAGAAATTAGACAATTAATAATCAAAAACAAGATTTGGATATTACACAGGCACCCAGAAACAAATATTTTTAATCATTTTATATGTGAGATGCCTGAGAAGTCTACGATTCGGGTATTTCAGGGTGTTTATTATATTTTTACAATAATATAAAAAATAATAATATTTTATTATATTTTTATTATATTTATTTTTTATATAGTCTTACAGCGTTGTATTCACAAAATCCCCATACCTGTGCAGTGTGCCAGCATATTGAACATTATTCTTCTTCTAACCGACTCAATGCCTGAGCATTTAACGAGATATTTGTAATTTATCTTGTCCCAGATACTATTCAATGCTATTTAATAGCACCTCAGTTTTTTCTTGAGATAAGCGACAAAGGACAATTTCGGTGTTAATACAACGCTAAGATATTTATAAGCCGATACTATTTAAATAATATATCAACATATTTTCTTCTACCTCTTGATCCGAATTTTATTATTTTTTATTTCTCAAGGTTTACCAAAAGATTCCACTTCTTGCAGTATAAACTCGCTCTACTCGCTTGTATTTGGGATTCGGTGATAACCATCTACAAGAACCAATGTCGTAAAATAAATTGTAATTTAAGGTAATAGAAAAGTATCGTTATGGTTAAGTCATTTAAACGACGAAAATCAATAAAACCGTGAAATCTTTCAGAATCGTTGGCTGATTTTTTGGGAACGACCAATAAGGGTTAACTAAATGGACCATCACTATGCTCAATACTACCATATGCAATCATTTTTCTACTTGGGAGTTGATTTCTGATTTAGCTGGATAAAGAACACCTTAAGGTTTGATATTTACGACCTGTGAATCTTGGTTCATTGGAATACGATGATCGCCTGATCACAATGATCACCTTGTAAACAAAAAATACCCTCGACGTAATAGAGGATTTTTCTTCTGTATTCATATGGTTTGGGTCTTTCGATTTGACCAGTTGTCTATGTCTAATTCTACTGGTTCATCATTTTGTGTTTATAGCACTAGCCATTGACAACGAGTTTACTATTTAAATAATTGCGTTAATGATGTACACGCCTGGTTTCATTATATATAACAGACTTAAATATGTACTATAAATTTTGATTTAAATTTAATCTTAACTATTTCTCCTGAACGCTGGGTATTATGATTTGAAGATAAATGGTCGAAAAATCTAAATTGATGTATTCACTAGTATCTGAATTTTTTAGTACTTAAATTGTGCTTTGGGAATAGTCTTTGGCAATTTATTTTTACGAAAAAAGTCATTTCCAATGATTCTATCGCAATTAATGGGAAAATCAGAAGACATTATATGGAAATTTTGTAAAATTGTGCAGTCATTTGCAATGATAATGGTTGATGTCTAAACTGCTAGAGTATCAAGTAACTCTGCAGTGATGTATTTTATTTTTAGCTTTACATTAGGATAACCTGATGCCTGGTTTGATTAAGTTTTTGTAATAACACAAATATCAGCTCACGGAGCATCTATAAAAAGAATTGAGATTCGGGTAAAATATTATAGTTTAGATCATCTTTGTGTAAATTTATCAAAAAACAAGATAATATATTTTTTAAGAAAGGTTCTGATAAAAAGCAACTAATAATGTCAAAGTGATGATTGGAAGCCACAGAATGCAGGTTTAAATATTTTGAACTCTCACATCTTGAGATTCTCGATGAGGTTCGTTCAAGTTTGCCGAGGTAGATTGAAAATTTTATAGTTGAGAGATGACTATTTTCGGTTTAAACATTTTTTTATTCGACACCAATGTGATGACCAAACCTTTTACAATAAGCAGAAGAATAACAATTGGATTGATTTTCGAAGTAGTATTATTTTGGTTAAGAGTTTGATTGAAATATCGTGAGGTTGGCGATTAATATTATATGAATTGTTACTATATTTTGGACTAAATGATTAATAATTATTTCGAAATTGATGCAATAGTGGAATTTTAGAATTTCAATTAAAGCATTTAGATGCAGAATGACCAATTTGGACACTTTATAAGTTATTGGTTTGTATGAGTTTGAAATGTTGAAGTTTTAGTTTTATTTGATTGAGTTATATTTTCCTCTTCTATAGGTAGCACCCTTTAAATTTTTGAAACGACACGGTTATATTAATATCTTAAAAAGATCCCACTGTCCATTTTCAAATGCACGCAACGCGGTTCTATTGTTTATAGTTTTAATGTTTTTATCAAGAATTCCAACATCAGAAATAGTAGATACAAATGAATCGGTCATTTCACAAACCTCTTAAGTCACATTTTTTACCAACATGCTTTTTTTGCAGAAAATGGTTCCTTTAAGGAAGATGCGTATTCTGGGTAAAAACAACGTAAGTCGATAGCGATAGCATTCCTGCATTCCTGCGTAGGACGAAAGAAACCGCAGGTACGGACCCATGACACTCGTCCTCTTTTCGAGGATTCGTATTATATATGAATTATATATGAAATATATACGTATTATACTAGTATATATGAATTAACTCATAATTAAGAATGATGGAGAATATGACTATGTACCATAAAGATATTAAAACATGACAAATTAATACATGTAAAACGTTAATAAGATTATATTTAAGTGTAATTCTCAATAATAAGCAATAAAAAATATGATGACTACGATTTTTTTGGTTATACTTTATACCACTAACCCTATTTCTTGCTAAAACAACATAAGTCAAGAACTGTTTTTCAGGTTTTTTTCATTATTTCTATGATCTGGAATTATGATCTGGAATCCTCTTTTTATTTCAAGCATGGTGTTTGTGTATATATCAGAAATACCATTCCATACGTTAGAATTAAAAATTTTGAATTAAATTCAAAATACCACAATATGGTATCACTTAAAATTTGTTGTTCTAATCAAACATTGTTTGTCTTTGGTCTTTATCGTTCACCTAACTCACCTGAGAATATCAACTTGTTTCATGATCTATCTGAAAAAATAGATAGATTGACTGAGTATCCTAACGCAAAGTTTATAGTTCTTGGTGACTTTAATGTTCACAATAAAGAATGGCTCATACACAGCTCTACTACTAACGATATAGGTAGACAGGCTGAGCTTTTTGCTGTTTATCATAATTATACACAAATTATAGACCAGCCTACGAGAGTACCTGACATTCCTGGACAAGGTAGTAACCTACTTGATTTGTTTTTGACAAATGATCCATTCTTGGTACAATTTAAAGTATCAGATCCTTTGGGTGGTTCAGATCATAATTTGATCTCCACTCAATTAAATATCCCAACTCCTAAAGTTTTTAAAGCCAACCCTCGTCTGGTTTGGGACTATAAAGCGGCGGATTGGCAGGGTTTACGGGCTTTTTTCAAATGGTTTCCATGGAAACATAATTGTCTTACTAATCAAGACCCAAACATAGCGGCTTTAAGTTTTTCTAAAACTGTTCTTGAGGGTATGCGCAGATATATTCCTAATAGATTGACCATCCCAAAGACTGATCTTTGGTTTTTAAATAAATGCAAAAAAGCAATTAAAGTTAAGAAAAGGGCTTTTCGTCAGTTTAATCTAAACAAAACTGATGAAAACCTTAGACAGTACCATAATGAGAGAAATAATTGTAGGCGACTAATAAATACAGAAAAGAATCTCTTTAATAGAAAAAAAGTGTCTAAATTTGCTGAACACCCAACTGGTTCACGCAATTTCTTTAAAACTGTTAAGGCAGTCCAATGTAATTTTTGCAAGTCTTCTCTACCTCCTCTTATTGATAGTGATATGCCTGTCATTGACCCAAAAGAAAAAGCTAATCTTCTTGGATATTATTTCTCTAAAAGTTCTACACTAAAAGAACCCAATTTCTTACCTAAACCAATTCTTAGAGCTTCTCATAAAATGATGCGTATAATTTTTCGTAAAAACATTATTCGGAAAATGCTTTTACAAATTAACACTAACAAAGCTCCTGGACCAGATCGTATTCCGCCGATTATTCTTAAAACATTTGCAAAAGAGCTATCACCGATCCTCACAAAAATTTTCTATTTGTCATATAAGAAAGGCGTTTTTCCTGAAATCTGGAAAATGGCAGCTGTGCAACCAGTTTCTAAAAAGGGCAGTAAAACTGATCCAACTAATTACAGACCCATTTCAATTTTGTCCGTTGTTGCAAAAATTTTTGAGAAATACATTAATTTTAATATAATGACCTTCTTAGAGTCCTCAAAATTGCTTAATGAAAGACAATACGGGTTCCGTAAAGGAAGGGCGACAGGAGATTTACTCTCTTTTGTCACTCATGTATGGAATAAATCTCTTGAAAACCATGGTGAAACTTTCGGTGTTGCTCTTGATATATCTGAAGCATTTGACAAAGTATGGCACAACAATCTTATTTGCAAATTAAGTTGCTATGGTTTGGACGACCAACTTATTACTCGGGTACAGAGCTTTATTTCGGAACGAAAATTTCGGGTCAATGTTGATGGTTTCTCATCAGAAATTTTTTAAACTAATGCAGGCGTTCCTCAGGGTTCTGCCTTATCTCCAACTCTTTTTCTTATTTATATTAACGATTTGTTGAATTCAACTGTTAATCCTATTCACAGTTTTGCTGATGATAGCATACTTCATGCATCACATGAAATGTCTAATATACATTCTCCATCAGCGCTTAATAACTGTAGGTCAAATTTGATAAAATCCTTAAACGATGATCTAACGACAATCATAGATTGGGGTTTTATTAACAGTGTTGAATTTAATACGAGTAAAACACAGGTTTTCCATTATTCTAGACTGTCCGCACCTAATCCGTTTCCTTTAAAGTTTGACTCCAAAGATCTTGTAGAGAAAGAATCTGTAAGACTTCTAGGAGTAGAAGTTGAAAACAATATGAAATGGAATTCTCATATTTTTAACCTAGCTAAGAACGCTGTTCAAAAATTGGGCTTTTTGGGACGATGTCGTAAATTTTTCAATAGCGAACAGCTTCTATTAATATATAAATCATTTATACGTCCCTGTATGGAGTACTGCTCTCACATCTGGGGTGGCGCATATATTAGTAGTTTAAAGTGTCTTGACTCTGTTCAGCGTAGAGCTGTTAAACTGATTGGCAACTCAACTCTTACTAATGAGCTTGATTCCTTGCAACACAGACGAAATGTTGCTGATCTGACAATTTTCTATAAGTACGTTGTCGATGAACAAAGTTCCAATGAGATCAAATCTATTTTACCTGAACTAGCAAACCTATCGCGTAACACCAGAGCAAATGTTGTGGCCCATCCTTTTTCAGTTCATATAAAAAAGTGCAGAACTGTTGCCTTTCAGCATGATTTTTTCAACAGAGTCTCTCATTTATGGAATGCCTTACCCTCATGGGTTTTCCCTGATAGCTTTAATACTCAAAATTTCAAAGTTAGCGTCCATAAGTTTCTTAAAGAAACTGAATAAATATTCAAACTTAATCCCAATCCCTAGTTGGGCATGGTATCTTCGGATATTCAGAGACGTTAATTTATAATTTATTATAATTAACACTAAACATGCCTAATTTTGAATTAAAATAAAAAAAATTAATAAATTGTAAAGGTTATTTGCTATTTTAATTTTTCACCACTCAAATACTAAATTAAACATAAAAAAGTCCTTTAAAACTCATTTGTTTGTGTATGAAACAGTTTTTATTGATTTCTGAAAAATTCTAATTGAGTGACTTATGAGGTTTTTGAAATGACCGATTCAAATGATTTATTCAAACTCGCAAGAAGGGTTTCAATTCTTATACTAAAATCTTTAACACTTTTGTCCAAACGCTGATGGACTGGTACAAGATCGACTTGAATATTTTCAAAAGCTCTAATATTTGAAAATTTTAGATTTCAATCCTTCTCGAGTTCTTTCCAATTTTTAGTTAGGACAGTTTGAATATATGCACTATCTACTTACCTAATTTGAGCCATCTCTAAAAACTTGGTGCGGTCAGAATCTGATATTACATCCTTATGAACTAAATTACAATATTGTAAATATCTTGGAAGATTATCAGGAGTACTATTAAAATCAGATATTAATTTAAACGCTCTGTCGAAATTGACAGTCATAGTTCTTATTTCATTTACATCTGAAGATTAGTTATTTAGTAAAGATCCCACCACTCTCACCATAATTTATTGTAATATTAAAAACAGAGATGTAATTTTAACAATTTATCTTTCACTTATCTTTTTAGTTTTAAATAGATTGTACAATTTTTGTTGTTTGTGGTTTATTCATCGGTAACATAATGATTCAAGCTCAAAAGTTGAACTGATTTAAATAAAAATCAATATCTCATTCTTAGGATTCTATATATTGATTCTATGTATCTTTGTATTGATTTTATATCATTTATGTACTAAATCTATATGATTCATAAGGTTATGTCAATGATATAGGGAAACATTTACTAAAATATAAACTTCTTTTATTATAAATTCTAGATTTTATTTTAATGTATATTTCTGTACACACAAAACACGATATTTATGTTTGTTAACTGATGTATAATTATAATTCACTAGATCTAAAATCAGAAGCATATTTTAAATATTTCTCAGGCAACCATTACTCTTTTCAGTGTTTCGGACTGGGATTGAAAAATTCAAATGATTCCCGAGTCAAGATCTTTTTAAAATTTAAGTTAGGTGAGTTAAAATGCTTTTATTGTTAATATTTGATAACATATTTTTATGTTCAATTGCATTCCTAGCTGATGGAGATCATGAATATTCTAGCATATTATCAAAATATTAATCATCAAACGATTTCCAATTCCTTTTACGTATAACAAAATTAAGATTGGCCATTTGTTGAATTTAACAATATATGTTTGATACCCAAGTACCATGATCAAGATGTCGAATTTCATATTCTCACCACCCGCATTTATCAACCACTCCAATCAAATATTTAAACACCAATTTTAATAATAAAATCTTCATAACTATACAAAACACAATAATCAATCAATCATGTTCATTATTTTATAAACAATCAACACAATTAAACTACTCACAAACTTAAAATACTTAAGTAAGAGCTTAACCGTTTTTTTCTTTCTGCTTCAAAAATATTAATGGTACTTATAACAGTCGAACATTACAACATCAAAATAATAAGAAATTAACTCATTTTGTCTCTCTTAGGAACAAATCCACATTTATTCATTCATATAACTGTCATTTTTCTTAAATTTAATAATAAATATAACCGTAGACAGTAAAAAGAACAAAAAATTCAATAGACTATACAAGATACTTCCCATGATCATAAATCATAATTTAAATATAAAATTTTCATAAAAATAATAAATAAAAATGATTTATTAATTATTTATAATTTTAACACACAAATAATTTTTTTTATTTATAATAAATAGTTTCTTAGTTTTGACTAGAACCACTTATGAATCGCATAAAAAGCCGTGTTACAAAAAATATTATTTATGAATACATATATATTTCTTCATGTTTGAACCAACTCTATAAATCAATTTCATGTTCTTCTCATATGCAGTAACTCATTTCCATAGCAATCTCATGATGGTTTCTTATGTAAATTTTTATATTGTTTAACTCTATTGAATTTCTAATTTATGAAACTAAATATACAACACAAGCAAACTTATATAGAAATAGAAAAATGATATATGTAGTTTTTTGTTTTGTACCAAAAGCACACGACAATTGAAATTAACAATAGATTTTCTGTTCGCTTTGTATTACGTATTTTAATGTTACCAGTTACTTGGGTACTAATAGGAAGAATTTGTTTATTGTTATTAACATATTAAATTTATTGATAGTTAAAAATCGCAGAAACAAAACTACCTAGCATATTAAATAGGGTATATGCATACTAAAATGCTCAACGCATCATTAAAGTTAAACCATAGTTATGTAGTATGCACCATAGTTTTAAACTATAGTTTCATTTTACAACTGTTAAAAAAAGTTTGCTGCACCACAAATATCATTTTGTGATGTAACTTCATATACAGCGTTACTTTGACACACACTCAACAAACTCTGAAATCGATAAATAAAGTTCTTCTGAAACGTAACGTTTTTTTCGTAGTTTCAATAAACGCTCAGAACATTCAAATTTGATGAGGCTTAAGGTTTTGTTGTACCCGAGCGGCTTGGACATAATCAAAATTAACTTGCTTTTTTGCAAATACACTTTGAATAAAAACTTCAACGCTTTTACTATAGTTAATCCGTCTTTTCCCGGGTAGGAAACATTGTGAAACCAATTTATGATTTTTACTTAATCTTAGTTAAATTTACAAAACAAAACAAAACAGTTAATTTCATATATTATTTTGTAACCCTGATTATAACAAAAATTATATTATTATAGCTGCGCAATATTTATTTTTCAATTGATTGGTTAAAAAAATTTAGTGAACTAATTAAATAAAAATGCCTTTGTTTAATTAGTTCTCTAAAGTTATTCATAAGTTTAGTTATTCAAAAATGCTGGCAGAGTTTTAATCCTACGAGCTTCAGCTATGTGTGTTCGAACAGCAATATCCCCAGATCACTAAAAATAGTCAAATATGAATCTAAAAGCCCGACTAGCATTTTGTTCAGGCATGTCCTTAATAGGGCACGCCCTATTTGTCCTGATCCGGCCCGGACTGCGAAAACCTATCTCATCCCTAGTAGTAAATGCCAGATCTGAGCCTATTTGTCCTGATCTGAGACCTATTTCATTTGAATAAATTTCATTTGGTTAAACTTCACTAGAGTATTATTCATTTTAGATATATAGTTTGCGAACTTTCATTTATACTTCAGTTATCGCTCCTTTGCGTTTTGTTTTGTTAAAGTTAGAATATTTTATAAACGAATTTATTTGACATTTTTAAATTAATGTATTTACGAAAATTGAGCATTTTGTCATTTATTTACTAATAAATTCCCAATTTGAACTGATGCGGTTCAAGTAGGGCTGCCGTTACATTACTAGGGGCTGCCGTTACATTACTGATCAGGACCTGTTCAGGGTGCCTGATACAGACCCTATCAGTGGTAGTGAAAGCGGTACCCAGCCCAGATCTGAGCCCTTACACAATGCTAGTCGGGAGTCTGTGTAAACAGAATTAAATACGCAAAACAAACATAATATATATTGAGTAAGCTCCATTCAATAAAAAAATACGCCATGTCAGGCGATTGTTGAATTTATTGGCAATATATTCAATGATGCAGTAAACATGAAAACTGTGATCTACACGTGAGAAAAAGTCGAAATTAGAACTTGATCATTTTTTATTTTGCTCTGAAACTAGGAATTTTTTAATGCGCCTAGTTTGAGCATAGTGACCTGATGGATCCTGGTGGAAATCCACAAACCCCATAACTCCTCAAGGCCGTAAATAAAAATGTCTCTTTTTATAGATTTAGACACCGTATGTTTTCTTGTTAAAAAAACTTAATAATTTGCATGTAACTTGTAACAGAAAGTAAATAAGTTTTTAATATTAAGTTTTTAATTAACTAAATTTATGTTTTAACTTTAACAAGCTCAATCTTAAACGATTTAATTTAGCCAACATTTTGTTTTTTATTCACATTCGGACGAATTAAAAGTGAAGTTTTAATTTTATTTTCTGATCTTGCCACCAACCAAAAATAATAGAAAAAGTTCCATTGAACGTAATTCTTTTTTCGATTTTCGAATTAATTGCATAAATTAACTAATTAATTTATCGTTTGGGTGCCGTGAATATGATTAAGTTTTAGCATGGTTCGCAGATGGTTCATGTCATGAGTGATCGTGTGATCGTTTATGTTTGTAGAAATTAATTATTTAGATTTAAATATATTGTTACGTTTTTCTAACCTTCCTTCGAACTGGCCTAACTCACAATTCGATAAACGCAATTCCCAATACAAAGTATCGAAATTATTGTCATTATTATCGATTTTTATATAATCGAGGATGCTGAGTTCAATGGGGATGGTAAAAATGTTGCCCGGACTCAGGGTAGCTCAATAAAAGGTGGGGGTTGGGGGTCGGTTATAAAAAATATCGAAATTATCGTCAGAATTATCAATTTTAACATAATCGAGGATGCTGCGTTCAATTGTGATAATAAAAATTAGGGTTGGACTCAGGGTAGTCCAATAATAGGTGGGGGTTGTGGGGTCGGTTACACAAAGTATCGAAATTATTGTCATTATTATCGATTTTTACATAATCGAGGATGCTGAGTTCAATGGTTATGGTAAAAATGTTGACCGGACTCAGAGTAGTTCAATAAGGGGTGAGGGTTGGGGGTCTGGTCATGAATAGTATCCAAATTATCGTCATTATTTCAATTTAAAAATAATCAACGATGTTGAGTTCAATGGTGATGATAAAAATGGTGACCGGATAGTTCAATAAGGGGTGGGGATTGGGGGTCTGGTCATGAATAGTATTAAAATTGTCGTCCTTCGTGTTGATTTCAACATACTTGAGGACGCTGAATCTAACAGTGATGTTTAAATTGGGATCAAGAAAAAAAAGGGTGTCACTAAAGGGTGGGAGTTTGGGGCTGAAAGCCGAAAATGTTCACATATACGTTATAAGTATTGATTTTGGATAAATCAAGGGCACTGAATTCAATGGTGATGCTGAAATTAATATTTGGGCTCTAGAGAAGAAACTAGAGCATAAGGGTTTGAGTCTAAAATTGGGGTAATGTTTAAATATACATAATAAATATTGGTTTTTCTATGAATCGAGAATGCTGAATCCAATGGAGAGGTTGAAATGCAGAACCACGTAATTTATATTTTATCATATTCACTGTGAAACTAATATTTATTTATGTACTATACAGTATGATTACGTTTTGACAGAGTTGTGTGTTTATTTACAAATGTGAAGTTTATAAAATAAAGAATTATTGACATTAAATATTTTATAAACAGATTTTTTCCCGTCTAGTATACTCAATATGGTTTAAAGACGAACTTCAATTATTTATATAAGAAAATGATGAGCACTCAAATTGATACAGTCTTATTTTTGTGGCATTTGTTTGTATATTTCAATAATAAAAATATAAGAAATATAAAGAATTTGCTATTTTAGTTTAATATTTTTCTTATTAAATAATTTTAAAATATTTTTCTGCCATGTTTCGACGATACATCAATTTGACGATATAATTCAACTAACATTTAAGAATAACCCACTTTTAAGGGGCTCCTTTGCTAAGTATCTCTAGCCTTGGTGTATAATGTATATTTGAAATTTTTTTTATTCTCCACCCTATCCTCCAGCTTTTGATTTTGCTCCATGGTGGCTTGATTGCATATTCCAAGACCACCATTGGATTCAGTATCCTCGATTCATAGAAAAACCAATATTTATTATGTATATTTGAACATTTCCCTAATTTAGACCCAAACTCTTATCCTCTAGTTTCTTTCCTGGACCCCAAATACGAATTTCAGCATCACCATTGCATTCAGTACCCTCAATTTATCCAAAATCGGTACCCATAATATATTTTTGGCTTTCAGCCCAAACTCCCACCCTCTAGTAACACCCTTATATTTTTGATCCCAATTTAAACATCACTGTTGGATTCAACGTCCTCAAGTATGTTGAAATCAATAATAATGACAATAATTTTGATACTATTCATGAGCAGACCCCCAACCCCCACCCCTTATTGAACTACCCTGAGTCCGGTCAACATTTTTACCATCACCATTGAACTCAGCATCCTCGATTATGTACAAATCGATAAAAATTACAATAATTTGGATACTTTGTATAACCGACCCCCCAACCCCCACCTTTTATTGGACTACCCTGAGTCCGACCCCAATTTTTATTATGACGATAATTTCGATGTTTTTTATAACCAACCCCCCAACCTCCGCCCTTTTTTGGACTACCCCGAGTCTGGCCCCCATTTTTATCATCACCATTGAACTCAGCATCCCCGATTATATTGAAATCGACACCAAACATGACATGCAAAATAATATTTTTTTCTACGATAATGGAGCAAAAATGGTTTTTTACCCTCTTGGGAGCAAAAATGGTTATGTCACCGATCAGGGGGTAAAATAAAGGATTGTATTTGTCATGAAATTCTGATTCTAACGATACCCCACATAACATATTTTACTCATTTAATGTGTCAACCCCACCCACGGGGTTGGTTGGGGGTGGGGGTGCAAACCAAATTTCAGATTCAAAAGTTTCGCCGGTCTGAATAAAAGATAATGGTGTCATTAAATTTTTTTTATCTCTTCCCATGTATTTAATATAGATTTTTATATGCTAAACTTAAAAAGGGTGTAAAGGGGTGGGGGTGGGTCCTACCACTCCAATCTCATAAAATTTTTGGGAGACGGCCAAGCCCGATCGATTGATACTAAAATCACAAAATCGAGTCAAAAAAATTTCCAAAAACCACGTTTTCTGCTCGATTCTTGAAAAAAAAACGATAGTTAAAACTTTGTTCACAAAAAATAATTTAAAAATCACTTTTGTAATTTTAACTTTGCCGTTGCAGGCTTAAAATAAAACTAAACCATTCCACAAGAAGCAAATTGCTTATATACGATTCTGCAAAAATTCTAGATAATTCGAGGTCACTTTTTAGAAACGTTGAGAAAACACTAGAATATTCGATTATTTTACGTTATTATGATTTGATTCGTAAAGTAATTTTATGTTGATCCAAGTTCTAAGAATACAACAACAACACTATTCATTTTATTAATTTGTTGTGGTGTTTTGTTGATTTGATTTTTCTGAAAGTGACTGTAATCGTCTGGATTTTTCTGTAATCGTACCAATATTAACCTCTACAGCCCTTTATGCCCCAAAAATACTGTTAGGTATACAATTTCTCTTGCAACGATCGTAAACAAACAATTAACTTACCAACTTCACTTAACCTTCGTGTTATAAAAAAAAATCATTTGATAATTATTGAGTCGCATATGCGATGTCCGATGTAAAATATACAGAACATATTAACAATACAAAAACGAATTCCTCTCTTTTTTCATTTATATTACTTCGGTCTGAAAGAACTAAGTATTACATTCTCGAGCCAAAAGTAAAATTCTTACTCCCACTTTTTTGGCATTTCTCGACATTTTAGGACCTACAGTCTGTCTGTCACAACCGACGAAATCTAGAAAACGGCTGGAGGGATTTCAAAAATTTTTGTTTCTAAAAATAGATATACACAATGGTGAGAGCTGAAAGGACGATGTGTTCGATAACTGTACCGGAAGTGTGTCAAAAACTCGTCAAGTGTGTCAAAACAACGATATTTGCATATTTTTTTGCTTAAAAAACGTTCATTTTAAATGACTACGAATAGGAACATTGAATTTGAAGAAATCTTGATGGTCGGTCGGGATTGGCATGTGAGACCAAAAACCAGATTATTGCATTATAAGTTTGTCAAGTGTTGCGAAAGAATGATTTTCATTTTTCACTCATTTGTTTGGAAAAAAAATTAAATTAATAAATTTTTTGACATGAAATGTTATCGAACATAAAATTGGACATGGAAATTTTTGATTTTGTTATAATTTTTGAAATATTTTTGGAATTTTAAAATAGTTTGAATTATTGATTTTGTTATAATTGTTGCAATGTTTTTAGAATTTGGATAAATGTTTCAATGTTTGCTTTTCTAAGAATTTTTGGAATATTTTTAGAATATTGAAAAAGTTTCAATTTTTGATTTTATTACAATTTTTGAATATTTTTGACATTTTGAAAAAAGTTTGTATTTTTGATTTTGTTATAATTTTTTCAATATTTTTAGAATTTTGGAAAAGTTTGAATTTTTGAATGTGTGAATTAAGAAATTTTGCTATAATTTTAGACTTTTGAAAAAAGTTTCAATTTTTGATTTTTTGTTATTTTTGGAATATTTTTAGAATTTTGAAAAAAGTTTGTTTGAATTATGAATTTTTAGAATTTTGAAAAAAATTTAAGTTTTTGATTTTAATTTAATTTAATTTTAGTCAATTTTAATAATTTTTGGAAGATTAAAAAAAATTTGTATATATGATTTTGTAATGTTTTTAGAAGTTAAAAAAAAAGTTTAAATTTTTGATTTTATTTTAATTTTTAGAATATCTTTGGAATTTTGAAAGAAGTATGAATTTTTGATTTTGTAATATTTTTTTGAAACGCTAAATGGAGAGGTTTTTAATAAAAATTAATATTTTATATTATTAACAAAAAAAAATTTTCTCTTTCTTATTCAAACCAAATTTGAAAACTTTTGAACTATATATAATTTGAACTATATAAAAAACTAAGAACTATATATAAAACTAAGCTAAACTAACTAACTGTAAAACTAAGAACTGTATATAAAACTATATAGAATTTAAATGTGAAAATTGAAAATTAAAAAGTGTTAATATCTCGAAATGTCAAAAATCCAAGTTACCACTTCTGTGCTTAGCACGGCAGTATGGTATTTTCTAATATATTAATTAATAATTTTTGAGGTATTTCACCCTCCATAAAAAAATGAGTCCTTCACCCTCCATAAAAAAATGGTTTGGAAAATCAAAGCTATCGACATTTTAATATTGGCCGATTTAAAAAAATATAGAAATTGCACGAAAGATAGAATCAAATTTGCCATGCTTATTTTAATGAAAATTAGATTAATTCTTTTTACGACAAACCATCTTCGATTCAACATCAATCAACATAATAATAATAATTGGTTCATGAATTTAACTTGTTTTTTGTTAAGATATATTGGAACAAGTTCCGTCAAAAACGAAATTCTGTGTTTGGATATACTAACGAAGATTTGGAGTCATATTTAATTAAGGTGGTGATTTTGGGACATTTAAAAACCGCAGAGCCCAGAACCACCACATATTAAAGTTACTTCAATATTGCTATATGTAGTTATTCATAATAGCACAGAAACTTTGAACTAGTCCAGAAAATTTGCATGTTTGGATGCAAACCTTCGTATTGATATAACTAAGGTAACATAATCTCAACTCCAACTAAAACACACAAAGTAGTTAAACCACTCAAGAAAACCGGGTCTACAAGTATGTTTGTAATCCACCAAAACTAAATAGCATTTGTTTAATATAAAATAACAACAGCTACTGAATCGAGTAATCCATCCATCTTTCAATCTATTGATCTGTCTATCTTGATATTCGGTCTGTCTGTCTTTTCTTCTGTTTATAAATCGAATAAATATGTACAGAAAAAAACGATTTAAATTCTATTTGATGTTTTTGATTAAATATTTTTTGTTCTGGTTTCATCTCATAAGAATTTAATATTAAAAAGAATAGAATAATTTTTCGTTTTTTTTTCGGTAAATTTTGATTTAATAAGGATTTTTTTTAATCTATATTATACAAAGAAACCGTCAAAAACGAATGTTGTATATAAATTATTTCATTTAATTTATTGATGATTTGTTTTGATTATTTTAAAATGGATTTTGATTGAGATGATGATGATTAAGATTACATAACCTAGAAAAAAATCGATTCTGTTGAAATACTTTTATTTGAAAATGAATGGACAATACATTAACAACCAAAGTTTTGGATAACAACAAAAGTTTTTTCCATCATTTCTGTTGTTATAGAATGTACTAAATTGTATCCTCAGACAGGGAGCACTGAAATAAACTGAGTTGGAGAAACATGTTTGAAAATAAGAGATATTGGATATTTTGGTTGACGAAATTGGCCAATATAAACAGGGCTAAAATATGTCATTTACCTCAGATGTACATCACATAGGAAATAGCTTAATGCCCGACTGGTTAACCTTTTAAGATTGGTGTCAATACAAATCAAGCTTCAGGAGCTTTAACAGAGCCAATTGACACAGATGTATGGAAATATTTGTCTATCGCTGTCCGTAATATCTAAAATTACATCACCGGTGGGAAAACTTTGTTATATTCTGATGATTGACTAACTTTTTCGACGTTTATTCTCCAGAATAAAATTTTCACAATTTTGAAAATAAGTCGCAAGACGAAAATTGTGCTTTCAAAAATTACAGAAAACATTATTTTAGACTAGAAAAAAAATTATCTTCCTTAAAACACCCGACTCGACAAGGTAAAAAATAATTATTTTAAATTTAAATCTCTATACTCTAGAACACACATGGCCAAACCGCGGCTCGCGAGCCGCATGCGGCTCTTTGAAAGAATAAATGCGGCTCTCGAAAAGAAATGAAAAAATTAAATAATATTTAATAATTCATAAAAATTGTAACAAAATTAGAAGTAATACATATAATTTATAATGCTGTTTAATATAATATGATTTTATACAATCATATTATTATATTTATGTCCGTCCTATCAAAGTTACTACTGTTGGAGTTTTTGGCGGCTTTGTTTTAGTTTGATACTACTTTACTTCGCGAATCAAGTTTATAATCCGCTGTTATAAATAAATTTAACTAATTTTATTATTTAAGGTTATACGTTTAACATATTCTAGTGGACTAAAAATAAAATCACCTGTATTTGTCTCAAATTAATGCACAAAAATCTTTCTCAAAATCAAAAGTCTTTCCTTTTGGATTCGTTTGTTTTTCTATGATTATCTTTTTCTAGATTTTTTTGTAAACAATATTTTTGATATTTTATCTTTAGGCAATTTGCCGACGTTAAATTTAATGCATCCTTTAATATTCCAATCAAAAAATGAATAAGTTCATAATTAAATAGAATTAAAATACACGTGCAAATCCGACATATGCTACCTCAACCGCTTCTACATCTACGACAGTAAGATATTGCCCTAAGGCCTAAACCAAAAAAAATGAATAATTGACCATAATAACGAAATTAAAAACATAAGGAAATTGCAAGAAACAAACGGGGATTTCATTGATTAATGGAACATATCAGAAATTGCCTCAAAAGAAAAGAAAAACACTATCTGGAATTAAAGGATGATGAATGGATTAATGACTGTATGTTTTTGACTGATATAATGGAGCATCTGCAATCCCTCAACTTAGCATGACAAGGAAAAGATAAAGTTATTACTAATATTATTCAAACGATTCTGAGTTTAATGAAAAAAATTCAACTTTTTCAACGAGATTTAACAACAAAAGTGTTCAACCACTTTTCTCGTCTGAAGAACATACTCTCTAAAATTAATGATAACAAACTGAGTGAATACGACAGTAAATTAGCAGAATTATTGAAAGACTTTCATTTGCGATTTAATGATCTGAATAATTTAAATACTTCTCTTAATTTACTTGTAAATCCATTCGAGATTGACATTATTAACGAGGGCTTATCGATTCCTTGTTATCTTTTGAATGACAGTGCCCCAGGAGAAATGGAATTACTAGGGCTACAGGAAGATCACATTCTTAAAATGCATCACAAAGCCAAATGCACCACAATCTCCAAATGAGTTTTGGAAACTAGTTTCTCACTCAATCAAAGTACCCTAATTTGAAAAAAGCTGCTGCCAGATTACTGTCCATATTCGGTACAACATATTGTTGTGAATTACTTTTTTCAACAATGAAGTTTATAAAATCAAACCACTGAATCAAACCAACTTACAAATGAGCATTTAACGGAAATATTTCATACTGCGCTAACAAACTATGAACCAGATTTCAGAAAATTCACGGCCAAGTTACAAACAAACATGCCATCTACCAGCAAGCATGTCATGTAACAAAATTTAAATATGTATTTGTATGGATTTTTAACCATAAGTACATATTTGGTTTTCAATAAAATAAATATTTCCAAACAACTGATACTTTTGAAATTTTTTATTTTTTATGTTGGCTCTCGTAACGAGAGATTATTGTACTGCGGCTCCACGTATAGTGAAGCTTGGCCATCTCTGCTCTAGAACATTTGAAATGGTGAGCCGACCTCAAAAATTTCAATTTTTTCTAAACAATATTCTTACAACCATGAGTTTTTTTTCTTTCAATTTTCGAAAATAAGGACAGGGAATAGGGATAGAATAAAATTTTGACATTTTTAAAAATAACTCGGAAACTGTGGTTTCGAAAATATCAAAAAAACTGTTTTAGAGTATAAAAATATCACCTTTCGTATGACACTCGTCAAAGTCATATATATTTTTTTTTTAATTTTGCCTCTCAACTCCCTACAAATAATATTTTAAAAGATGAATCGACCGCTATAATTTTCGTTGAATCTTTACACCGTGAATATTTTCAATTATTCACAACCGTGAATATTTTCAATTTTTTTTGTTATATTGTGTTCGGTGATACGGTGAGAGGGAAAAAACACATGCTTTTGGTAATAACTTTAACACTAAGTACTCGATACTTCATTGAAATTTTTTTTCAATATATCGAATTTTTCAATTTTTCTAAACCAAACTCGATTCCTTAAAAACAATTTTTGTTTTGCTATTTCCTAATCTATGTCCATGAAATATAGATAAAAATAAATATTTGCAATTATTTTTATCAGTAGGCGTAGATATACACTTTGCGTGAAGTGACTTCAAAGTCATCTGAGCCATGAAAGTCATCTCTAAGAAAAACAAATATTTAAATTTAACAACGAGATAAAATTCCTAACAAGCTTCGTCCTAGCTTTTTGTAATTTTCTGTATTTTTAAAACGATGGTAGTTTTTTTCTAATGGCTTTGATCATTTTATTACAATTTTCAAATACGAAACGTAGTCCGTTGAATATAATTGTTTTTCTATGATGGCAGATGAAAATTATTTTACCAAAATGCCAGAAAGAATTTTTATTCCTTATTCTATATGACACAAAACGTGCAGCAGAAATATTAAAAAAGTAGGAGTGCTATTTTTATATTTTGATTCTGGAACTAATACTTTGGTTTTCCAGACCGGATTTTTCGTTTGAGTTTTTCGACTTTTTGGGTCATAAGTAATTTAAATAGAATATTGTGTTGAAGCCGATGAAACTACCTACTATTGTCTTTAGTTACAAATTGATTCCCATGAAACGTTGGTTAAAAGTTTCAATCAACAATACAAACATTTCATTAGCTTTTGGAGTACATTGAACAAATGATTGGGGTTTACCATGCAACAGGCTTTATTCAATATGTTTTTAATGTTTTTTGGGCGCATACAACATTAATTCGTGAATGAATTTTGATGACACTGTATTAGTCCACCAAAAATATTAAAATATATAGGTAATAACTATTTAAATCACTAAAATTAATTATTTAAAATACCCGTCTTTTTTTTTGCGTTTATTTTCGTTATTTTTACTAAAGAATATCTTCTGCACATAATTATAGATATAAAACTATATGTCATCAATTTTGTTTTTACATTTCTTTCAATGCAATTCTCCAAACAATTTTGGTGTTCATCCCAAATAATTTTGTGTGAATAAACTTTTTAAATTAAATATATTAGTTTTTTATTTATAACTTTTATTTAGATTAGTTTTAGATGCATTCGGTCCTTAAATTTTCTGTCTTTTTTATTACACGCAATACAATTTTAATTACGCAATACAAAATAGTTTTTCATCTACATTATCAAACATGAACTAATTTTTAGATCAAAATTTGTGATCCAAAAACAAAGTTGGATCTCAATTTGCATGTAAAATGTAAGCGAATTCGGATCACATGGTTTCATGAAATGCAGATATTGTCATTAACGTAATTTTTTAAGTTTTCGTTTAAAATCGAAATTAGTATGTTTTTTTTAGTAGAGTAAATGTCAAACTGCATCTTATTTTTAACGCAAAAGATTTTGGTACTTTTCAACCAGCTCGATGGCAGAGAGATTATAATCCAGACCTCTGTTTTGTCTCATCTAATCCTAGTGGACAACCAATTCACGCATTACGACAAGTCTTACTAGGCTTCCCACATTCCCAACATCGCCTTGTAATTGTTGAAGTATGCATACAAATTCCAATGATTGATTCAATACCTAAAGCAAGAAGGAATTTTGTAAAGGCTTCTTTGTAAAACTTTACGAAAGAATTGGATGCTTGTGTAAGATTCATTCCACCACTTGCGAAAAACTATCATCGATTTGTAGGCGCTACTATATCAACTGGGAAAAAATTTATCCCAAGAGGTTACCGTAAAGAATGCATTCCTGGTTGGAACGAAGAAAGTGAAAAACAATATAAAGAATTCAAAGAGAGCGGAGACCCTGATATAGGAGATGACCTTTTACTTCGTTAGATGCTAACAGACAAGAAAGGTGGACATTTGCTATGGAAAAGATGGACTTCACTCATAGTAGCAGAACTGTTTGGAGTCAATTCAGAAAAATAGGTGCTGGGAAAAAGAAATTTGCTGGTAAGACTAACATAAACCCAAACTTGATAGCTAACAGAATAGGAAATGTGTCAAGAGTTGAACCGCATAAAAACTATTCTTTTATATATGAAAAACCTAAAACGATACACACCAAGATTTTCTGACTATTGTCGCCCATTCACGATAGAAGACATTACCACATCATTGAATGACATGAAATCTGGAAAATCGGCTGGCTTCGATACAATATATCCAGAATTTTTAAAAAATCGAGGTGAAAATACTAGAAAATGGCTTGCACGATTTTTACCAATATTATGGAAACAGGAATCTTACCAAATGCCCCAAATGCGTTCAAGAAAACAAAAATCATAGCAATACTGAAACCAGGCAAAAAAGAGGAAAAACCAGAAAGTTATAGAACAATTGCACTACTCAGCGTTTGCTATAAACTATTCGAGAGATTAATTTACAATCGAATTGTATCAAGAATTGATGAAGCCTTACCTCCAGAACATGCTGGTTTTCGTCGTGGACGCAATTGTATAAATCAAGTACTCGCATTGACAAACTTAATCGAAGATGGTTTCCAGAAAAATCTGGAAACATCAGCGGCTTTCATCGACCTTACTGCAGCATATGACACCGTTTGGCGAAAAGGATTAATATATAAACTGCTTAGTGTCATTCTATGCCTTAAACTTGGTAAAATCATCAACAATATGCTTTTAAATCGTCTTTTCCAGGTTTATAAAAACAAAGATAAGAGTTCATTTAGAAAATTAAGTAATGGCCTACCACAAGGATCAGTATTGGCCCCATTATTATTTAACATCTACTTAATGGACCTGTCACCAACTATATCAAGAAAATTTGGATACGCTGATGATATAGCAATTTCAGTACAGTCAAACCAATTTTCAATCACTGAAAATATTCTAGAAGAGGACTTAGAAATCCTTTGAGATTACTTTAAGAAATGGAGATTGTGTCCGAGTATGGATAAAACTTAAGTTTGCTGTTTTCACTTAAAAAACAAAGAAGCAAACACCAAACTATAGGTTCATTTCAATGGTAAAGAACTTACATATAACTTCAATCCAAAATATTTGGGACATACCATGGATAGATCACTAACACACAAAGAAAATTGCAAGAAAATGGCGGGAAAAATAAAGTCAAGAAATAACATTATTCAAAAATTAGCAGGAACAACATGGGGAGCATCTGCAAACGTATTAAGAACATCTGCAATGGTTTTTGTTTATTCATCGGCCGAATATTGTGCTCCAGCGTGGTTAAACAGCACTCATGCAAAATAAAAATTGATATATAACTAACACAATGCGTATTATCTCTGGGGCAATTCGACCTACACCAGTCGAATGACTTCCTGTTTTATGTAATATTGAACCACCGGACTTACGATGATCACAGGCTTTATTAAAATAATACGATAAGATCATGAACATTCCGAATCTTTCAGCATATCAAGATTTTATGGCACCAAATGTTCAACGAATAAAATCGCGTAAACCACGTACTTTTCGCACAAAATCTGAAATCTCTTAATTTTAACAAAAATGAATCTTGGTATAACGAATAGACATCTTTCAAGTCAAATAACACCTTATTACTGGACATAATAGATCCAAATATTAAACTGGCTGGCTTTGAAATTCCACGTAATCTGTGGGTTAAATTGAATAGAATCCGAACACTAAATGGAAAGTGTGCTGATGCTTTTTACAAGTGGGGAGTAACAACATCACCATCCTGCGATTGTGGAGCCCCAAGACAAACTATTCAAGACATTGTCTCCGATTGCAGATTACGTGCTTATCAAGGACCTTTGACGGATTTCTTAGAAGTTACTCCGAATACACTTTAGTGGATCAAAAACCTTAACGTTGAGATTTTATGTTTATTGTAATTTTTGATTTTTTAGTGCAGCTTACTTTACGCTTTTCCCTATATTCTGTGTAAATCCATACGCTAAATAATAATAATAATGTCAAACTAAGTTACAAATAGTAATAAATTTGGCAACAGTGGTTTATGATCAGAAGTGTTTCGCCGACGTCGTTAATATTTGAGTCTTAAGATATATATTTGAGTCTTTAAGATGGTTGTCTAGCGTCGGATTCCTGGGTTTTGGAACAGACTAGTTTGTGTTACTTTAGCGATTTTACAATGGCCTTTCCGAACAAGCATAATGTGCATTGTGCACGAGTATAAGCATATTTCGTGCACTTTTTTATTTTATTATTTTTGAGTTTTTCTTTAAGTATTGTAGTGTATATTTTAAATTGAGTTGAAGTTTAAAAGTATTTGAGTGCTAATGTCATACCTATTTGTTTTAATTTAACATTTTTAAATCATGCAAACATGTGCATAGAACTTTCCGGGCATATATACAAAAATATTTGTATTTATTTTTCTAATATATTATGAATCTTTCCTAAACTAATATTTTTGGTAACGTCATTACGACAAATGAAAATAGCAGTCGCATTTTTAAATGGTATATTGAACATGTATGTGTGTGATTGCATTTGTAAATGAAGCGTCCATCGTTTCGCCATTTTTTTACGATTCAATTTACATTAAAAAAATCAGAAATCAGAAAAATCAGAAAAAAATAGTATCAGTTTTCCATAATTTTCTTACTATTAAAAAAAATAAATTTAAATATCAGAAAAAAAAGACAAAAATGTTTAAAAAAATAATTATTTTTTTTAGATCACAAAACTTAATTATTCAAGTGCCCGCTTGTTTTTTGTGTTTGTTTTTATTTAGATGCTCATTAATTAATTTAATATGACGAAAACGAAACTATTATTTCATAAAAAGTTAAATGAAACCAGCCATTTTAGAAAATGTAATAGTATATTCTTCGACGATGCCGAAAACAACATATTTTGAAGCGAGAAGACAGTTTCAGACGAGGCGATAGCCGAGGTTGGTAATGGTCGCGAGATTCAAAATGTGATTTTCAGCGAGTAGAAGACTGTTCTTTTTCTTCTACTTTTTTAAAAATTATTATTAATTATTAAACATTTTCATTTATAATTACATACAATTCAAATTTTAAAACATCCAAACAAAATCTTTAAATTTATATTTATATTTCTGCTATTAAAATAAAGATGACTCAATATGAATAAATTATTGAAATTTCTATGTCATAAACAAAACCGTCTTTAGTTACAAGCCTGATTGTCTTTTCGTACAAAAAAATCGTCAACTTTATACATATAAATATTTTTATTCTATTTACACTACAAAATTCTATATTTTTATTTTATTTGGTCTATAAAGTCCCTAAAATCATTAAATAACACATCTTTAAAGGTTTATTGTTTTTTGCATTTCACGTGTAGTAGACTTATAACTAAAGACGGTTTTGTAATAAACAAAATCAAATTTAAAAATTTTATTATTATTTCTAAAATAAAAACAACACTTTTGATTTAGTTTTTGTATGGGGATGACGTTACGTAAATTCCTGATATATTTTAAAACAACGTAAATTATTTTATGTAAATAAATATTTTTTTTCGTTTTTCTTAAATAAATACGTGAAATAATTTTTTTTTAAATATCTTAACACCAACTATTTGTTGCCATACTATTTAAAAAGAATATATGATTATTATATAGTTAACTATTTTTATTTTCATTTTTAATGTAAATTGTTCCTATTTAATTCTAAAATTAATTAACGTCGTCTTCCCAAGAGAAACAAATTAACACTAACAAAATTATTTCATTCAATCAATTGATTCTCTTAACGTGTGTACGGGATGGCTTATTCTAGTTAAGAAATTAGAAAATAGATGGCTTTTAAAAAATTACTTTCGTCACTAGGTACGAAAGTAATTTGTATAGGTTTTTTTATCACTGGTGACGAAAAAAGTTTTTCGATGCAATGAACAAACATCGAATGTAGATTTTTAAAGTTGGGTAGTAGAAAACAATTTTTTTCAATTTTTTCATTCTTTAATTCTATATTATTAGTATCATTAAATTTATTTCGTTTCACTTTGTTTTCTATAATTCGTGAATTGTTTCATCAATAATAAAGCCTCTCTGAGATTGGCAACCTATTTTGAAACATGAATTGGCAACTGAAAAGAAGGTGGAGGCCGGACTCGGGTCACTTCCTATAAATATGTTTCTATCTGAACTACTTCTGTTACTTATCTTTATTTATATACATAACGTTTATTTTACAATAATATATAATTTGTGAGACTTTCCAAAACTTAATTGTGGTACATTAGTTTGCGGCTAAACCTCAATGGGGTTTTTGAAAGAAAATAACTTCGGTTAAACAAAAAATAATCGTTGTTTTCACTTAATATAAATCAATCTATTTGACAAAAAATCAGGACTTTTATTCTTTTAAATGTTTGAATAACTTTTAATCAGTCATTGTCTCAGAAATATATACCTTCATTGTCCACAAACCAAAATTAAATCAAAATAAAAAATCCAAAAGTAAATTAAAATTTCAAGCATTTTCTTGATTTTTTTGTGTTTTTGATTTATGTTTTGTAATTTTTGCGGCAAATATAATTGAAAAAGCCCAAAAAAAACGAATTCATTTCTTTTGTTATATTGTCAAAGTGTTGATTGATGTTATTTTAGCTTTGACAGATTTTTAACATTCCAGTTCTTGGTATTTTGATAAAAAACCTTAGTTTTCGTTCGTTTCTATCTGTTTAAACCCTTTTCCAAAACACAAAAAAAGCGCAGAATCATCAGCTCACATAAAAGTAAGTATAGAAAAGCTATAAATTATCGATAAATAAATGGAATTGAGTCCAAAACATAATTCGACCAAGTTTAAGATTATTCTATTTGATGATACATATTCTTTCTTGTTGCGGTAAGTTATCCCGATAAAGGGGTAATTTTTTATAAACATTTTTTTAAAATGCAATTCACGAGCACAAAATATATAAATTAATGCGAAAAATATCAAATTGAGTTTATGTGTAGCAAAGAACAAAAAATTAATAATTTATGTTAGATTTCTTTGAATGGATATAGATTTTTTGGGAATAACAATCCTCTTTGAAGATACCGTGTGGATTGGATTTGAAATAAGATAAACAAATGTAACATTTTTTGCATTTGTCATAGAACAGAGATACATATTTTTCAAAGTGATGATTGTGGTAATAAGCTCTCAAAGATTTTAAACGAAGAGGAAAAAATACTAGGGGTTGATCACCCATCTAAAACAATTCGATTAAAAAATAAAATAAAATTGAGTGAATTTAGAATTAGTACAAATAACAGACACTTGATAACAGCCTACGTTTTTTATGGAGCATGAACGACACAAAAAATGGCAAAATTATAGTTTTCTAGAGATTAAGAAAAGCTTTTCGGACTTAAAACTTGTAGACTAAAACCCCGCAACGGCCAGACCTTCGATATTTTATAAAAGCTGAAAGTTTCTCTGCGCATACCCCTACTCAGGTAGGAACAATTAGCAACATATGTAGTTTGGGTCATGGTGGCTTTGGCTGGAAGCAGGTAACATGGGCGCCTCCCCAGTTTCGTGAAAGCATAAAAGGTAATTTTTTTATATATTCTTCGGGATAGTATTAGAAGTCACGTCACCCATTGCCAGACACTTACTATCGTGACAAGCCCCAGCCAGACACCCTTAAACTTTATAAATTTGTTAAATTTTAAGGGTGTCTGGCAGTGGGTTACCACGATAGCAAGTGTCCGGCAATGGGTGACGTGACTTCTAATACTATCCCGAAGAATATATAAAAAAATCGCCTTTTATACTTTCACGAAACTTTGGAGGCCCCTTGCCGAGCAGGGAACACTCCCTGCCAAACCCACCATGATCCAAACTTCATATGTCCCTAATCGTTCCAACCTGAGTAGGGGGTATGCGCAGAAAAACATTCAGTTTTTATAAAATAACGAAAGTCTGGCCGTCACGGGCTCCTGCTCTATTACCGTTATTTCCTTAGGATGACACTGTTTAGAATTATTTTGTAATTCCAAAATAAGATCAGTTCTTTATCTGATTCTGGGAAGCTGGCTTGTGTTCAACCCATATCGAAGGAGAGCAGTAAGATAGACCCATAATAATTATATTCCAATTGCAATTCTGTCAGTTTTGTTTGGCTAAAATATTTAGGTTGTGAGTAGGTGACAAAAACGCATTGGATCTTACTGAAACTTTGGTATACGATTTATAACTTGAAAATGGAAGATCGGGATTCATTTTAAAATTGGAAAAAATGTTGAAGGGTCTCCTGAACACCTAAGTAAGTTTGAATCTCTTCTTCAACTTCTAATCCTGGCTTTCAATGTTATTGAGACTTATGGTATATAAGGTTTTAGTATTGTTTCCAATATTTCTGCATATCAATTTTCGGTTTGTCACTTCCGGGTGCATAAGTTTTTCCTTCATCACAATTTTTAAGTAAAGCAATCTATCGAAGATTTTATTTTATGTTTTTGTCGGATGGAGAGAGATAGAGGATGGTCCTCTATCTAAATATCCAAAAAAGTGCATGTCTGTTAGTGGGTGGGTGGCTGAATCACAAAAATCAAGGGATCTTTGTGAAACTTTGGTATATGATCCAGGTTAACCCGAAACTGGAGGATCTGGATTCATTTCAAAATCGGACAAAATGGCAGGGGGTTTCCCCCTTCATTTTTCATCTTCATTAACAAATAACCTTGGCTTTTAATCTTATTGAAACTTTGTATAAAAGGTTATTGTACTGTTTTCAATATTTCTGTGTGTTTTTAATGTTTTTAATGTTTGTTGGGAGCATACAACATTCGTTCGTGAATTAATTTTGATGAGACTTTTAATAAAGATGCATATGGCCAGGAGATGATTAGTGCATGAAAATTGAATTGAATGAAACCTGGTACATAAGCATTTATAGTGGCTAGCCGGTTTTGACTTCCGGGCAATTTTTTTTTCAGTGTTTTATGCACGCCTACAATAATGAAGTGTATGATGAAACTTATGAAAAAGGTTTCAATTAGGTCCACAACAACTGTTGAGTTTTCTCATTTTGTTTTTAAAGTTGCTACATTAATTAAGTAATTCAGACTTCATTCATTAATTAATTTCGATGATACTTTGACAACAGATAGAGATTTGAATGACAAAGACCCACAGAAAAATGTTGGAATCATCGAATTTTCAATATTCGATGATTTATAATAAAAATCGATGATTTCTTTATGTTGGACAAAAATTTGTACGTAATAATTTTTCGATTCGATAGGTGAAGGTGATGTGATGATTTAGTCTCAGTGACCAAAGCAAAGATTAGTATTTGGACGATATTGGGATAAGCGCTGAGGGTCCTGAATTAACTTGGTATATATGCTTAGAGTATGATTTGAAACAAATCTGCGTTACAACTTACGGTTTGACACTTCCGATAAAAAATTTTTGTAGTGAAAACTTCTTTAGGCGCACCACACACAGATTTTTCCGTAGGTAGTAAGTTAGTCTGATCCGTGACGCTCTGAAATGAAAGACTTTATTAAGGTTTTAATTAAAATCTATCTATCATTCCTTAACGTTTCAAATTGCGTTGTGGATATCGTGCTTGACTGATGTGCTGTAGGTACTGAGTTCAACTCCTGGTATGGTACATTTTTTTTTAGTGTGTTTTTTTTAATTTTTATTAAATACCATTAAAATTATTTTTTTTTATTTATGAATTCATAAAAATAATAAAAATTTCTTTATACGAATTTTAAAAAATTGATCTATAAAGCCGAAATGAGTCGTTGCAATGTTTTAAAATGAGTTCATTGCCAAACTTTTCTGCAATAGTCTAATTGCCGCTTAACGCAGTTTTTTAAAGTTATATTGCTGGTTTACATTGGTTGACATTTGGTTACATTGGTTGACATTTGGTTTACATTGTGAGGTTAGTGTATGTAGTTAGCGGTTTATCGTTCTGACTTGTTTCTCATTTATTCTACTAATACGATCCAAATACTACTAATACGATATCAATTGATTGTGATTGCCAATGAAGTTTTCACTTCTGCCTTCTTAAGCACACTTGGTTTTTTTTACTGGTTTTGTTTGTACAGCAGAATTTAAGTATGTTGGGATACTACAGCTTTCTTTGATGTTTTAATACTTACACTGTTAAAAAAGATTGTAAATTTACTATACATTTACAATATAAACGTATAGAAAAGTTACAATTTTTAGTATATAAATTTGGCATTACAATACATTTTTAATAAATTTAAGTTATGTTTTTGTAAATATACAAATGAAAATTGAAATTTTACGGTTTTTTTGGAATCATAACATACGTATTGTAATTTTTCAACGTATATTGTACTTTAAATAAAGAACTTTGTAGTTTTACTACACATATATGTTCCATATACAATATAATTATTAGTAAAGTTACGGACATTTACTAGTAGCTTGACTTGATTTTAAATATTGTAAAATTTCAAGAACACATTAGTAATTTCGATATTTATTTTTGTAAAATTACAGTCATGATAGCATCTCTTATAGTGTATTCTTTCGACTGTACCGAACAAGTTGAAACACTGAATTATCGAAATTTTTATTCTTTTGCATTGCACCAGCACAGAATTATGATTTGGATCGTATTTTTTTGGAAACAGAATTGTTATTTTGTCCACAACGAGTATAGAAATAAGCATCCTAGAAATTGATGGTGAGAAGTTGTAGTGAAAACAAGCTTTAAATTTTTGGTTATTTTTGTTTGTTTATCGTTTTTGGGAGATATATTTTTAGGGTTCCGTTTTTCATACGGATCACTATTGGTGAGACTTCGATGTGTTTTTGTCTTAAAATTGATTTTCTTATAAACTATAAATCCTATGGACCTGAAATTTAAGTTGCGCATAGAACTTAACTGTCCTCTGAAGGTGACGGATACAAAAAAAATAAAGTTGTTTCTTTTAGAAACGAAGGAGGAAAATACTTTTTTACCGAGTCAAGTAGAGTATCATATGATAGAGCTTGAATCCCTTAAAAATTTATTTTTACTATAGTTGACATGGTATCTTCGGATATTCAAAGAGTCTAAATACTGAATATTTCATATTTAGTGTGCTAAACATGTCTAACTAATTAATAAAAAAAAAAAAAAGAGTTTTTCACTACACAGTTTTTTGAATAAAATTGAATAAAAGCGTTTTTTTTCATATATTTTTCTCACTTAGTTCCGAACGTATTTAATAAAAAAACTTCAATAGTCTTTGGAAATATAGAAAAAGTGGTAACTTTTGAATGAAAAATATAGCGAAGTGTAAAATACTCATAATCGTATTTAATAAGAAGGGCGAAGGGCGAAAGAAACGAAAAAACATTTTTTGATCAAAACGAGTGGAGTGTCATATGAAAGAAGACGTTTGTTTGTTTGTTTTAGAATTTTGCGGTACACAGTTTTTGACTTATGGTCAAGAAATATTAAGAATTTATTTTGAATTCTTTCAATTCTTTTGGTATGGTTGGCGTAATAAGGGCTCCAGACTACAGATGCGTATTCCACTTGGGATCTGACATATGCAAAATATAGTGAGAGTACTGTTGATGTGTCGGAAAATTCTCCCGTCCAACGTTTAACAAATCCAAACATGGAATTGGATTTAGCAATGCATTTATCTATATGGATCATAAAGCTCATGTTAGTTGTAAACGTTACTCCTAGATCTACGATTTCATAGACTCGTTTCAACTCCGTATTATTGATGTTGTATGTGAAGCATATTGGATCTGTTTTACGATGAAATGACATTATTCTGCATTTCTCAGTATTTAATATTAGAGAGTTCTGGTCACACCATTTGCTAAGTCTATTGATATCTTCTTGTAGTTTACAGGAGTCGCTCTGATCTTCAATAGTACGAAAGATTTTTAAATCGTCGGCAAACATGAGTATAGTTGAATTTTTGATCACGTCATTGATATCATTGATAAAAACTAGAAAAATCCATGGTCCTAAGTGGGACCCTTGTGGAACACCTGAAGTGACATTTATTTTCTTTGATTCAATATTATTAATTGCAACATATTGAACCCGGTTTAATAAATATGAGCTAAACCATTTAATAAACATGTTAGAAAAACCAAAAGCACGAAGACTATTAACGGCGATATCATGACAGATTGAATCAAATGCTTTTCTAAAATCAGTATAAGCGACATCAACTTGATTGTGTTTTTCGAGTTCATTTATAATGTTACTAGATAATTCCACAAGGTTTGTAGAAGTTGATCTGCCAGGTATAAATCCATGTTGGTTGAAGGATATATGACGGGCTAAAGTCTCTTGGAAGCTGTTGCATACAACTAGTTCAAACAATTTAGGAATTGATGATGTAGTTGATATTCCTCTATAGCAAGTAATGTCGTCTCTTTTACCTGATTTAAATATTGGTGTAACTTTAGAAATTTTCCACTTATCAGGAAAAACTCCAGTTGATAAGGATAGATTAAACAAGTAACACAATGGATTAGCTAAAATGTCCGCAAATTTTTTTAAAAAACCTGAAGGTATCTTGTCAGGGCCACATCCCTCACCAAATTGAAGAAGTGCCATTTTTATATCATCTTCCTTGATGGTAGGTATATTTATATCAAGAGTTTTATTAGGTTTTAAGTCCACATTAGGCACACTATTGGTTTTATGTTGGTAGACCGTTTGAAAAAAATCAGCAAACATGTCAACAATAATTTTGCTATCAGCGGAACACTTATTATTATATGTCATACTAGTAGGATAGCCTTCAATCTGACGTTTTGATCTAAAATATCTCCAGAACTGTTTTGGATTAGATTTAATTTTGCTTTGTATAATATCTAGATATGACAAATGTCTGACTTTAAACTGTGTATTAAATTCTTTACTTACTTTGCAAAAAATTTCTTTTTCACGATCAGATTGACTCTTCATCATTTTGACATAAGCTTTAGATTTTCTATTTTTTTGATTTATTAAGTATTCATCGAACCAAGGAGGGTGCTTACTAGATTTTATACGTTGTAGTGGAATATAATTTTCAAAACCTACATTCAGAATTTCTTGAAATTTACTTGAATCTTCGTTTATATCTTCGCTATTAAGAACTTCGTTCCACTTAATATCTTTCAAATATTGTTTCAATCCTTCGTAGTTGGCTTTATTAAAGTTGTAATAATACTCTTGATTCTGACCACATGATTGAGTCATAAGCTTTGTATATTCAAATACCATTTCCAAAGACTTGTGGTTAACGTCATTTACGACAAACGGATAAAGCGATTCGGTGACTCTAATAAGTTCAGTTTCGTTTGTGAAAATAAGATCTAAATATCTGTTGCGTTCATTAGCCACACTGTTTATTTGCCTAAGATTAAAGCTAGACATTGCATCAAGAAACGAGTTCTCAGAATCAGATGTTATATTGCAAGGCAGCATACAATTCATCGAAGCTTCATAACGCCATATAACTTTAGGCAAATTGAAGTCACCTAGAACTACGATTTGATCCAAAGGGTTAGTTGATTTTAAAAATTGATCAATACTATTGATGCAGTTATCATAAGATTCAAAACCAGATTGAGGTGGAATATAAGCAGTATAAATATATAGGTTCATTTTATTTAATTTAATTTTAACACATACCTGCTCAATTGAGGATATGTTTAAGTTTACTGAGGCGCTATTGAGCATAGAATGTACAGCAATTAGTACACCACCCCCAGATTGCTTTGAACTTGTAGTTGATGAACGGTCACATCTATATACCACGTAATCCTTGCCAAAAAATTCTTTGCTTAAAATTCCAGGGTTTAATGATGTTTCACAGATGACGTAAATTAAGAAATTAGTTTGAACTACAAAATCGTAGAATTTAGAAGCTTTTGATAGCATTCGGTTGACATTTTGATAGTATAATGTGCATAATTGGTATGACTTTGAAATATTAGTATTCGAAATGTTAGAATGTTGTCGTTTATTTCTGCTGTTGGTATGAATACATTTTTGATCGGATGTTAGCCGAGGTTTTTCTTTAGGCCCGATTGAGGAAAATTTTGAAATTTTGATCTCCATTTGAATTCTTTAACTAAAAGTCCTGTTGGCCATAATTTTGAATTTAATGCTTCATAAAATTGTTTTTCAGGAAGACTTATTCTGAACGATAAGTAATCGTAGTTCACAATATTTTCTTGGTTATGGGATAGGTCAATACACACTGCCTTATCCAGTTTCATTCCAGTTTTTATAAACAGTTCGAATTGTTGCTTGGTAACAGACCGTGAAACTCTACTAACAAAGAGCCACTTCCTTGGAGATGCCGCTTTTATTTGGTAAAGATCAGACAAATTAGAGTGATCCGTATATCCTTCATTGCTAACAGCTGTTGTTAATGTAGTAGTGTTTGGTGTTGTTGCTATTGGTGTAGGTAGTAAACGTTGTTCTTCTACAATTTTTTTAGGCGATGGAGTATTAGTAATCACTTCAAACTGTGAGCTTGATATTGATGGAGCTACCAATATTGGAGTAGAAAATGCCGTGTTTACATTACCTTTTGGTGTGGTAAGATCATTGAATTGTTTTTCAGTGGTAGATGCTTTGGTAATCGACCGAGTCACACGTCGATCATCAGTAATGCAGTAATTTATAGATTCTTTATTTTGAATTGAGTTTTTGTTTATCTGTTGAAATGGCGATGTCCTTTCATTAGTATCTAAATGGTTTGAATTATGGCAACTAGAATTGGTTTTAACAATCTTTTTGTGAGTTTTTAATAATTGAGTTTAGTTGGTTCATTCCAACCATACATCCCGGACAAAACCAACTCAAACCATGGACACTATCTAGAACAATTTTGAGTGCTCTCTTAATTTCAATTGAAAATTTGGTTAATAAATGTTTTGTATTACGCGTAGCACAGTTATAATCAATTACTTTATTGCACATAAAACCACTGCAATTTAAAAACCATTCATCAATTATAATGATGTCACAATCCATACATTTCTTTTGAATTGACATGATAAAATTATGTTTTTTGTTTAATAACAGTAACTGCAACTGGATTTTACTTTGACTTGATTGATTGGAAATAATAAATTTATTAATTAGCACAAAACTGGATCAAACTCAAGAAAACATTAAAACATTAAACTATCTTGTATTTAAAACAGAATAAAAAAAAAGTTCTTTCTACTTTAAACTTTACAATAATAAAAATGTCCACATTAATATAAAATTACATAGTAAAATGATAAATCTTTTTCATAAAAATTTAGAATTAAACATTAAAACAAAAACACGTCTTACACGGTTGAATAATTGAAAATGATATGATTTAGTTTTGACGTTGATCGACAGACAAATTTGAAAAAACTCACAGAGATAGGAAATTTGATAAACTCTAAACTTAAACTACAGTGAAATGTCACATAATTATTTTTCACTATTTCGATGGGTTGAGAGTAAGGAAGGATGAACAAGTTTTTTTGACCCAAATTAAAGGGAGGTCCTATGTAAGAGCACCTTATTTATGGGGGGCCACTATACAATAGGTGGTTTTTGTCACTATGTTTTCAATGTTTGTTGGGAGCATAGAATATTCGTTCGAGAATGAATTTTAATGACACTTTAAAAAAAGATGCAAATATTTATGGCAACGAGCTGATTAGTTTTTGAGCAATATTGAACAAAGTGGTGGGGGCCCCCGATCTTCTGTTTTTATTAAAGCTTAATAACAGCTTTCTGTACCTGATAATCGACATGTTTCAAATAAATTTTTATTTATTGTAAAAAATTAAATAAATAAAAAGGTATTTTGTTTGATCTCCAAGTTGTTGTATATTAAATGAAATCAATAATTTAAATTAATAAATTATTGTTAAATTGAATCACCAAACAATCTTTTTACTAAGTATATTTATTTATGACGCGTTTCGAATATTAAATATTCATCATCGGTACAAAAAATAATAGATTTAGTCATATTTTTTGTACCGATGATGAATATTTAATATTCGAAACGCGTCATAAATAAATATACTTAGTAAAAAGATTGTTTGGTGATTCAATTTAACAATAATTTATTAATTTAAATTATTGATTTCATCTGATAATCGAATTTAATGAAACTGGGTACATAAACGTTTAGTACGGTTTATATATAATCTCAACTTGCAGTTTTTCACTTTCGGTAAAAAATTTTTTTTTGCAATTTTTTCAATTCATTTCCGTGTCTTTATGCAGACTACAGCCTACAATAATGAAGTGATTATGATGAAACTTGTGAAAAGCGTTTGAATTAGTGTGAGACGACAATGATCAACTTATGGAACACATTGATCAAAGTGACGGTGTTCACGCTACAACTGCTGAATTTTCACAGGTAATGGTTAAACACGGTCAAATTATCACACAGTATGATAAATAATTTTTTAAAAGCTTTCTCTAAATATTTACCTCGAAGTCAATATTCGCCGAAAAGTCAATTTAATTTTTAATAATATTTTCTTAGGTCATTTTTCAGTAATGCTTCCCACAAAATGTTTATTCATTTTCTGTTAATTTGTACTATGCAGCTTTGCTTTTATTGTTACTTATGACACTGAACACTCGATGTGCATACTTCTGAATCTGAGCTTCCGGTTTCAGATCAATCATTTAAAGCAAAACGTTTATCAGATGGCAAGAACCAGATTCCAAAAGCAGTATTTGTCATTTACGAACGAACATCATGTATCTGTGATTTTTACTTGCAGCAGACTGTTAGAATAATAAGTAATAAGTATAGTTATTCCTATATCCTCATTCCTTGCATTTTCCTCATCTCCTTCCTTTATCGTGGACATGGTATCTTCGGATATTCAAAGAGTCTAAATAATGAATATTTCATATTTAGTGTGCTAAACATTTCTAACTAATTAATAAAAAAAAAAAAAAAAAGGAATATTTCACCATATCTTCTGATGGGTTTCTTCCATGGATTTTTTCCTGTCTTAAAATATGTTTGGTTTATGCTGTTTTATTAATAATTGGTTAATTTTCTTTAGAATATTAAAATTATTAATTTATTACATCAAATAGGCGTAAATATAAGTTTTTTTCATTTTTAGAGACCGGTAAAAACTTAACACTTACTTAAAACTTAATTTACTGATTTTTTGATAATGTGGTTTTGGGTTATACACCGGCTAACTGGTACTACAAGCCCAAGGACCTAGGTATAATATTATAAAATATTTATTTTTAAAATTTTCTTGACAAAGTTATAATCCCATAATTCTCAATGATGATAGCAAAATTTCATGCCATACAAAAAATTTATTTCATTTTTTCCAAAAGATTGGGTAAAATAACAAATAAAAATCTTTCTTTTGACACACTTGACAACACTTTTTTGATAAACCTATAATGCGATAATCTAGTTTTTGGTCTCACATATCAATCCCGACCATCAAGATTTCTTCAAATTCAATGTTTCTATCCGTAATCACTTACAATGATGAACGTTTTTAAACAAAAAATAAGAAAATTTCCTTGTTTTGACACACTTGACGATTTTTGACACATTTCCAGTACAGTTATCGAACACATCGTCCTATCGGCTTTTCCCATTGAGTATAACTATTTTTAGAAGAAAACATTTTTGAAATCCGTTCAGCGGTTTTCTAGATTTCGTCGGTTTTGACGGCTAGCCGGCTGGCTGTAGCTTACATACTGCACACCTTTCGATTCGCCTGGGAGATACTTGTGCTCATCAAAATCGCCTGTCAAAAATAAATGAGCTAAATCGTATAAAAACTTCAAGCTAACAGGAAGAAGTTTTTTTTTTAATTTTTTTTTACACTTCAAAAATATAGGGGATTATGACGTGCAGGGTTGATGCCTCACATTTCATGACTTATCACTACTTCACATTTCATGACTTATCACTAAAAAAATTCTAGCCTTACAGAACGACCGCTACCCAAAGGGTTCACTAGCTCTTGGACTATTATAAGATTCTTTCCGCAAATTTACTATTTAACTACCAAAAATTAATATTTTATATTATTAGCTATTATACTTGCTTTTATCTTTCTGACTCAAACGATATTTGAAAATTTTTTACTATAAATACAGATAGTTTTAAGTGACTGTGAAAATTGAAAATTAAAAAGTGTTGATATCTCGAAAAGGGAAAAGTACAAGTTAGCACTTCTGTGCTTAGCACGGCAGTATATTAATGTATTGTTACACAAACTAAAAAGTAAAGTGAATAAAGTCGAAAAAGTCAATAAACTATGATTATTACTTCTGTAATTTTTGTACGACAGTTTATTAGAAACAATCTGAGCTAAAAGATATCATCATAGTTATACGCTTGTGTTATTTGTGATTATTAATAAATTGTTGTTTTGTGAAACCAAGCATTAAACAACATAAAATTAAATTTCGATAAAAAGATTCAAACAAAAAATTAACCCAAATCCACATCCTTAATACTTTACCTTTAATACTTTACACTTTACATCCTTAATACCTTAATCCGCTCTTTATATTTACAATTTCAACAATCCTAACGTCCCTTTATGTCGCCCGACATCATAAATTCTTCGATTACACCAAAAAAATGTCTATTCTCATCCAAAAACTTTCCGTCCATAAAAATTCAATTTCGATAGCTTAAAATAATTAAATAATAGCTTATATAATCCTCTTTTCATTTGCATTTCAAAAACAGGTGTTTTATTACCAAAAATCAAAATCCAAAATTCCAAAATTCCCAATAATCAAAAATATGATTCCTTCCTTAAAACAATAGATATTAACAAAACAAAAATAATAGAAAAAGGAAACAACAACCATCTTCAACAAAAAAAAAGACATCTTAATTATTATCCTTATAAGACACTAAGGCAGTAGTATATTCATCATCAAAGCATCAAGCGAATATATTTATATTATATTAAACATTCGATATTCGGTGTTTGCGAAGTAAACATCAAAGTATCAAGTTTTAATCAAATTTTTCAATATTAAAAATTTCTAACTGTGTTTTATTTTTTGTTTGGATTTGTTGTTAGTTATAAATTCAAATCAAATTAAAGTTAAACATTGAAATATAAATTGATTGTTTTGTGATTATTGTGTGTGGATGCTCACAAATAAAAGAACTATAAGTCGCCAGATGCGTAGCCTCCCTAGGAGCTCGCTCAGCAGCATTAAACAGATGAGTCAAGGCATTAAAATGAGTGACATCCCAACAGTAAACAGGTATGCAGGTTTACCGCCTAACGTTAATTTATCAAAATATGCAAAAACATCGCAAACTTGTTCTCCGTCTGGTGAAAGTTCTAGAAAACCTGTAGAAAAGATTCCTCCAATAATTACAAAATCTTCCTCAACGGAGATTCATAAAAATATGAAGGAACTAAATATTTCAAAATATAATATACAAATCATGTCAATTGGTATAAAAATACTAACATATAGCCTATCAGACTATAACAAAATTTTTACTAAATTAAAAGAACATAACAATGGTATGTTCTCATATACACTTGAGGAAAACCGCTTTGTTAAATTTGTACTATGTGGGCTCCATGATATGGATACAAGTGAAGTTAAGAAAAGCCTCGAGAATAGTGGCCTGAGTCCTGTTAATGTTTGGAAAACTATTCCTAAAAAATATCGTCGAAACAGTGAAGATGCCCTTTATTTTGTTGCTTTCAAAAAGGGATCAATGTCTCTTAACCAATTAAAAAATATTAGATTTGTTAATAACACAGTGTGCAGATGGGAAATTTGTCGATCCACCAGCAAAGGTCCTCTCCAATGTTATAAATGTAAAATGTATGGTCATGGAGCGAACGCATGCTACATGAAGCCAAAATGTAATTTCTGTGGTGGAGATGAACATATTGATGATATGGAGTGTCCTTTACAAAACGATATTACTAAACATGTTTGCTGTAATTGTAGTGGAAATCATACATCTAACTCTATAATTTGTCCAGAAAGAGAAAAATACATTCAAATAAAAAATCATCTGAATCTAAAAAATAAGTTGAGTCGACCTTCAAATCAACCAACGTTTTCATTTCAACAACAGGATTTTCCTATTATTCCTTCAATACCTCATCAAAACAACAATAACAATTTTAATAATAATTTTAATAATAATTTTGTTAACAAAAAAATGCAGTTCAGTACAGTGGTTCAAACAAATGCAATCAATCATGAAAATTCAATTAATGTTAATTCAGATAGCACAAATGATTTGTTTGCACCACATGAGTTATTACAAATTCTCAAAGAACTTGTTTCAGGACTTCGGGGGTGCCATTCCAAAGAAGAACAATTTGATGTTATGGCTAATATTGCTATTAAATATGTCTGTTATCCATAATTCTTTAAAAATTTGTGTGTGGAACGCGTACGGTATAAAAAATAAAAAATTTGAGGTAATTCAGTTTTTAGATAATTTTGATATTGATATATTACTTATTAGTGAAACGCATTTAAAGCCTTCTATTTCATTTTCGATTCCTAATTTTCGCTTTTATCGTAATGATAGAGAAAATCTTCGCAGGGGTGGTGTTGGTATTCTTATAAAAGATTGCATTAAACATTCGCTTCTTCCTGACCTTAAATTAAATTGTATAGAATCCCTGGGTATTAATATAATAAGTAGTGATAATAATCAACTTAAAATATTTTCTGTATATTGTTCATATTCGAATTCTGAGCATCTCAGAAATGATTTTATAAAAATTTGTAGTGGTAATATTCCTTACCTAATTGGTGGTGATTTAAATTGTAAGCATCCTAACTGGTTTTGTCCTAGAACTAACCGCGGTGGTCGAACTTTATATGATTATTCTATTAACTCTGATTGTGTTGTTATCGCTCCCCAAGATCCTACCCACTATAGTCCTGCTGGAGTCCCTAGTATTATTGATATATTTTTAACAAACAACCCACAGTTGATATCCGAAGTTAACACCATTCAAGCTCTCTGCTCCGATCATCTGCCAGTCCTCTGTTCAATAGTATTTAATAATCAAGTAGATCATTGCCATCGTAAATACTTTAACTATAAAAATGCTAATTGGAGCATTTATCAGAATCATATATCATCTGAAATTGAAAATTTCAATTTAAGTTCAATTCATACTATTTCAGATGTCAACGCTGCAGTCGATTTTTTGACAGCATCTATTTCTTCAGCTCGTGAGCTATCCGTACCGCTTGTGCCTGTTCTTCCAACTGATAAATTGTTATTATCTGATCAAGTGTTAAGTTTTATCAGACACCGAAATTCGCTTAGAAGATCTTACCTCAGAAGTCGCCTTGCTCACATTAAAACCTCAATAAACTTGCTAAATAGAATTATTAAATATCATATAAATATTCTTTATAATCAAAAATGGCAAACGAAGCTTGAATGCTTGGATAATGGTTCAAAAAACTTCTGGAAAACAACTAAACATTTTAAAAACCATCGCAAGTCCATTCCACCATTAGTTACTCCCAACACTGGAAATCGAATTTTCTTAAATACAGAAAAAGCACAAGTATTGGCTGATGTCTTCCTTGACGCTCATCAAATTCCAAACTCCAATATTGTAATTGAAGAACAAGTGAATGACTTTTGCACTAATTTCAATAATTTGGATAACAATGCTACAATTCCTGAAATTCACCCTTCTGAAATTTCTGATATTTTGAAATTCCTTCCAAGGCTCAAAGCTCCAGGTGTAGATAATATTCCATTTATTTTACTTAAAAATCTTCCTGAAAGTGGAATCCATTTTCTTAAGATAATATTCGAGTGCTGCTTGAACCTAGGCTATTTCCCCATTCAATGGAAAAAAGCAAAAATTACTCCTGTTTTAAAGCCTGGCAAAGACCCCACTCTTGCTACAAGCTACAGACCTATTAGTCTTCTTTGTACATTGGGAAAACTCTTTGAGCAGATTATCAAAAGAAGAATGGAAGAGTTCATAGCTGATAATCAAATAATTATAAACGAGCAATTTGGTTTTAGATCCGGGCACTCTACAGTTCATCAAATCCATCGTGTAGTCAATCATATTAAATTTAATAGATCTTCGCTAAAATCTACTGGAATGATATTATTAGACCTTGAACGAGCCTTTGATAAAGTTTGGCAAGACGCAGTCTGCTATAAATTATTTATATATGGATTTCCAATATTTTTAATTAAAATCATAAAATCGTTCTTAACTGATAGAACATTTTTTGTCCAGATTTTTGATTCCATGTCCTCTATACTTAGCATTCCAGCTGGGGTTCCTCAAGGTGCTGTATTGAGTCCTTTGCTTTTTTGTTTATTCATCAATGATATTCCAAGAGATAGTGAATGTAAATTATCATTATTTGCTGATGACACTGCAATATTTGTGTCAGATGAGCTGGCGGTATCTATTATCAATAAGCTTCAATTGTACCTCACTAAAATTCTCGAATTTTTTAAAAACTGGAAACTTAGTATTAACATATCAAAATGTGAAGCCATTTATTTTACTAGGTGTAGAGCATCCCGTAAACTTCCACAACAACCCTTTCTGATTCAAAACTCTTCTTTGGAATGGAAACCTTCAACTAAATATTTAGGAATTTATTTGGATAAATCATTAACATTTAAGACACACGTCACTCAAATACAACAAAAATGTAATGCACTGTTCAAAAGTCTATATCCTCTACTCAACAGAAATAGTAAACTGAATAGTCATAATAAGACACTAATTTACAAGTGTGTGATTCTTAATATCATACTTTATGGTGCGCCAATTTGGTGGGATATTGCTTTGTGTCATAAAAAGAAATTTCAAATCATTCAAAACAAATTTCTAAAAACTATATATAAACGCCCTAGACGTTATAGCACTTTAAGACTGCACAACGAATTAAATATAAAGCTTGTCAACGTAGTTGCTAGAGAAGCTAATGATAGATATATAAATAAATTAAATTATATTGAAAATGAATTGATAAACGCAATTAGCTTTACTACCGCTTAATTTTTGCAACGTAGCTTTAAGTTTAGATTTAAGTAGGTTAGGTAAATATAAGTTTTTTTATTAGTTACTAAGCAGACTGAACTGCATTTGTATATATAAACATTCTTTTTTCATTTTTTTTTTCGCAATACTCATAATAATTAATTTCATCTGCTGTAAAGCTTACTGTTAAAAGCTGATCTCAGTAAATTATTAAATGTACACAACTGTATTATCAAATTTGAAGTCAATAAAGGATTATTATTATTATATTATATTAAAAAGATTAAAACGTTTCCTTCATCCAAAGAGACCGTCTTAAAAATCTATAATATAAAAAAAGAACAAAAACAATATTCAATAAGTCGGAACTCCACATAAAATAATTTAATTTTAATTTTGTACGCAATAAGTTTTAAAAGTGTTAAGTTAGAAGTGTTAAGCTAGAATTTATGTAATAGTTTAGTGTTAAGTTATGATCAATCTCTTGAATAAAATATTATAAAGTTAAATTTATTAAGTTAAATTTAGTTTAAGTGACAAATAATAAATTGAAAATATAAATTAGTGTTTTTATACAAGTGAAATGTGAATGTGTGTAGTGAAAAGTGCTCATAGGTTATATTACATCGCTTACAATTTAAATCAACCAACATCGTAGCCTAAACACTGTTTTCTTGTGAATTACGGATAAGAACAAGAAAACTTATATTGCAGAAAAACATGTGAGTAATTTTATTAGTTTATTTTAATTTTCTTAGATATGTATATGAACCGTTTTTTTAAAAGTGGTATAAGTCCATGTTTTCTATATTGATATATTTAAGGATTTGCGTTTGCACTAATATAAAAATATAGGCAAATGTAACTAAAATTTTGTGATATTTTTCACACTTTAAACCTATTTAATTTTATGATGCAATAATAGTTATTTAAAATGGCTCCAAATGGACTTATACCACTTTCAATAATAACATATTCTAAAAAATAAAAACAAGAGACGTAGTATAAGTCATACGTCCCATGTAAATGGGTCATTCTTTTTGATTTGGCTGAAATTTTAGGTAGATTTCATATAAAAATCTACCTATTGCAATGGGCTTCATCTCGGAATTTCGGAAAAGTTTTTGTGCCAAACGACTATATATGATAAGCAGAGACGAAAAAAAATTTTATATATATATATATATATATATATATATATATATATATATATATATATATATATATATATATATATATATATATATATATATATATATATATATATATATATATATATATATATATATATATATATATATATATATATATATATATATATATATACATATATAATCGATATGAGATATTGAGATATAACGAAACGACCGGCACTCTCACGGTCGCATTTGTTGAGGTAGATCAAAAAAATTTTCTGTACATGTGTGTTCTATTTGTATCTCGGACGAGTTCGTGAATCAGCAAAATCCGACATGTGGTTAAGGAACTAGAGCCTTTTTTCTAAAAAAAATTGATTTTTAAGACGTTATAACTGCCGTTTGGATACTAATATTTTAAACAAATTAACAAATTTAGAATTTTTGGAGTCTTTTTCATCAATTTGTTTTAAAAATTGACCTCTGCAGTTAGAGGTTCCTGAGTGAGCGGCTCCAACAAAAAAGCTTGTAAAACACAAAATGCGTTTGAATAAACTGCCACTCTCACGTTCGCATTTGTGGAGCCAGATCAAAAAACCTTCCGTAAACATGTGTGTTTTATTAATATCTTGGACAAGTTCGTAAATCAGAAAAATCTGACACATGGTTAAATAACTAGAGGCTTTATACTACAAAAATTAATCCGTTATAACGGCCGTTTGGATACTAATGTTATTAAAAACTTCATAAATTTAGAATCTGTGGAAACATTTTAATCCGTTTCTTATAAATATAAGCCTCTGCAGTAAGAGGTTTTTGACTTGTTGGCTTCAATAAAAAAGTTTGCAACAATCCATAACTACAATTTCCAAAAACCTTATAACAGTCAATGAAAAAAAAATTAAAAGTTTTAAATAGAAATAAACTTTTTCTTAGAAATAAACTATTTTGATATTTTGCAGTAATTGGACGACATATGATATAGCGTAGGTTTGTGTCATAAATTGTCACACAGATGTTCTGTGGTAGATTTGATATTTGTTTGTTGCAAAATTGGATAGATAAAGTTTTGCTTATATATAGCTAATTTTCTTTTTAAAATTTGTTCGATATCTGTTTTAAATTAGTTTGTGTTGTTTAAACTAATATGATACATCAGATTCTACTGGCACACAAAACTGTCTGATCTCGAAATCTACCTATTTCTAGCGGATATACGTGCCGCTTGGACTTTTTTTTATGCGTTTTATATCGAAAAATAGGATATGGGTGTTCGAGGATTTTTTTTCTTTGGAAAATATAGCAGTTCTAAATTTCTTGATGAGTTATTTTCAAAAATTCATAACTTCGGTTCTATTAAAGATAGAAACTTCTGTTTTGTTTTATTTTAAAGTTAAAAGATACTAGTTTAAAAAAAATAAAATTAACAAAAGTAATTCTATTGATATAAACAAATAAAATGTTGAAATCGATCTTTAGCCATTTCTCCACCCACGCTCCACCACAAATCGGGCTCTATTGAAGGTATGATTATATATATAAAAAGAGGCCATCATTATCTTTCTAAAACTACCACTAACTCAATTTTTTCAAAAATGGACTTAAACCACTTTAAAAAAACGGTTCATATGTTAGTTCATTCATTTCAATGTTTGTATAGTTCAATATTTCATTACAGAAATCAAGGAATCATGTTTTATTGCGAGTTTTGCGATTACACAAATTAAAACATTTACCACCATCATCTATTGATTTAGAGGCAACTGATAACGAAAAACTTACTAATCGACATAATAAAAAAGATGAGTACGGTTGTGTCTCGTACTTGCCTGATTTGCCGTCTTCAGAAACCATTCAATCACTCGAAGAAAAAAAATTATCTTTAATAGAACTGTGGAAATCTTCAACAAATGTAGATGATAAAATCTTAAATCTTATGGAAGAAACCTATTATTTACAACGTCAAGAAATACATAAAGAAAAAGATATAACTAAAGTATTCAGTAATTGGTCGTATTTTAATAATTATAAAATTTTCATTAACCATGCAAATCAGCTTCTGAACAAACCTAGTAAAACAATTTGGAAAGAATCACTAGAGGCACTCTCAAAGCCCATCAATACATACTTTAAAACTGTTGCAATTGCTAGTGAGTATGGTTTGAGAAATAAAAATAAATCAGATAAACGCCGGACTACTAAAACATATGAAACAAAAAAAATCATACGACACAATATAAAAAAAGCAAAAGATTATTCTACAGATTTGAAAAATGATAGTCCATTTCAAGAAATAATATTTGTATTCATTGCAAATTTTATGAAAGATGATGCTAATTTTTTGTACTGCTTTCTTAATGTAAGTTAATTGATTTATATTTTATTTTATCAAATCATATAAAATGATATTCTAAATATTTTTCAATTTCAGGAAGAACTAGAAGATCATGAACTGTTTAATCAGACATCTGTAATGACTTCTGTGTTGCTTATTAGAGGTATGCTGTATTTGCTGCTTATACTTTTTTTTAAGTTGAAAATTAGCTAATTTATACTTTGAATTCAAATAAAACTTTATTGCAGGTAACAACGAGTTACACAATCAAAAAAACAGATATGATGTTGTGGTGGAAAAAAAGCCATTATCCACACAGATTCATTCCTGGATGGTCTTTTGACTACTTTTTTAAGTTACTATGTATTTGGATATGTTTACCCCAAAGAAATTTTAAGCTACGTTGGAAACTATGCAAGGGTTATAAAAAAGACCATTATAAATTGATGATATATGTCACCAAATTCTGTTTATAATGTAATGAAAGCTAATAATTATTTCCTAATCATCTGTTTCAGATTATTCCTGAAAATTTGTCCTTTAGGTGGAAATAAAAGATATGGGAATAAACGTAAAGCTACAACAATTCATCCCAAAGTGTTAAAATTTATCAACGAAATTAAACATTATACGGATGAATAAACCTCAAAATATTTAATTTGATATTAATTGAAAGATTTTTATTTTTGAATAATTAAGATATAATTCGATAATCAAAATATTAGCAATAATAATTTTTAATGTTATAAGTTATACTATCATTTTTAATACAACCTATATGCTGTAACTACACAAGCTAAAAAAAACTTGTATACTGTTATTTAATGGAAATTGCTACACATATATTGTCCTGCAGAAGTCTCCATTATAAAAGATTGCAAAGCTCCTTTTAAAGTAAAGCTTAATACACTTTGAGTTAATATTTATTAAGCACTTGTAATAAAAAGTATTGCAGTTTTCATTAAGACATAAAGCTTGTTATATTAAACATTTCTATTATATGATTAAATAATGTTGTGTGCAACATTTTTTTGTATAACATTTAAATGCAAATTACATTAAAATTCGAGTTACTTTGATACTTACAAACCTGCATGCAACACAAAAATGATTTTCTGCAATTAATTATCCATAGCTTGCAATAAAAATGGAACTAAAATTTTATCTTGTATCGGTAACTATTACCGTAACTCTATATAATAACATACTAATAACGTTAAGTAAAATTTATATCAATTCACTAATACATTTTTCATTGATATTAAGATAATTCATAATTTTTATGTAAAAATCACTTCACTGTTTGTTTTGTTTCATATATATGTAGAGAGCATTTTTAAAAGTTAAACAAAATACAACTTAATCTATTTAATTTTATATGTTTGACACACAATTTAACCAATAACTTTAATTAATACTTAATATAACTATTAAACTTAAAAAGAACCGATTTTTTTTATTTGTGACTGCGAAAAAGTATATTACACTAGGTCAAATATTTTTGATAATTAAGGTAATATTAATAAAAACTGTTAAATAGTATAGGAAACCTGTAAAAAATAAATATATACACTTTTTATAAAGTTTGAATAAAAATAAAAAATTAAATTAAAAAAAATTAATTTGATTTCATTTATTTATTTTTTTTAATTGAAATTTTTCTTTCATCTTCATTTTAACTAATATTTAATAAAGAAGTTCTAATATAATTTGAAGCTAATTTTTCATGAACACTGTAAATTTACATATTAAGTTTGTAAAACTAAGAGGTAATAATGCACAACGTTGTAGTATAATTACAACATCAAAATTGTAAGATTACACAACTTATCAAAGCCAAACGTATAGTAATATTACAACATTGTATTGTATAGTTGCAACTTCGAAATTGTAAGATTACACAACTTATCAAAGCCAAACGTATAGTAATATTACAACATTATATTGTATAGTTACAACATCAAAATTGTAAGATTAACAACTTATCAAAGCCAAGCGTATAGTAATATTACAACATTGTATTGTAATTACAATAAACTATTTTGGTAAAAAATTGTAGTAAAACTACAAATTGGATGTTGTATTATTACCCAACGGTTGTGCGTTATAACTTCCTACTTTTTTTTGTAAAATTACCACAGAATTTTTTAACAGTGTAGAACTTGATAGTTATAGTGAAATCTATAACATCGGTGAGCCATAAGACCAAGATCCCACAACATATGCGTTATAAGATGTTGATGGACGCATATTTTTGTTTTTTTTTAATTTTTAAAGAATATATACAACTAACAAATAAATCCAATCACATAACAAAATATGTCATAGGCCAACATTTTATAATAGTAATAAAGGAAATAAAAATAAAATAAAAGGGTTAATTTTTTCATAAAAATTTGGACTAACAAAACTTAAATTGGGATGCCATAATTCAGCTAGTGGCGTACATTGCTTGATCTTGTGAAGCACTATTTTCCTCAATGATATCGAGATATATGATGGCTCGTTTTCTAAACCAAGCAACAACGTTCACCCATCAAAGAATAGTCCATTGCTTGTATATGTACAAGAAAACAATATCTAGCTAGTTTAGAGCACCATAAAATATTATCAAAACTTTAAGAACTCCTTTAAAAATCACTAAAACACATATTTAGTTGCACAAAGTGATGATAGCAAACTGGTGTAACGACCGGCCCTTTTTCAATTCACATTTATATGAAAATTCATACACTTTGAATGACCCTTTTTCCGCTTGGAATTAGGCTCATACTGGATATATCACAATAATTGAGGACATATTATACGTTTTTCTCATTTCTATCAAATTAAAGTATTTCATACATTTTTTTTATTCAAAGCTTTCCGGCATTTATTTATGCATTTCTATAATTTATCTATCAGTTAACAGAATGCGCTGGTAGTTAGTCAAAAGAAATTTTGTATTGTAAGCACATAAAAAAAATTGTTGATATTTGTATGGAAATTTTGGATTCACTTTTGTGATTTACAATATTGAACTATTTGCATAATCGAGGTTCAGAATTTCAAATATTGATCTAAGTACAAAAAATTGACAAAATGTAATACAAAAAAGTATATGCAAATAGGCGCCTAAATACTTCAATAGCTATTTTAAAATCGTTTTTCAAGATTTAATGTGAATATAACATTCATTGAGAAAAACTTTTGATATTATAGGTATACTATGCAACATATAAAAATCAGCACTTGTCTCCAAATTACAATAAAATAACATTCTTATTTATAGCTTTAAGTTTTGCATTTAGTTCAAGATGAAAGAAGAACTCCGTCTATAAATCTGTCACGATTTATTCATTAGCTAAAGTCAAAACATTAGTTGTTAAAATTAACAGTTATGTTGTGGTATAACACAGCTACTTCTGTCAATTACATAAAATTAATTGTCCATTTACAAATCCAAAAAACAAGCTAACAACAAAATGAATTTTTTATTTTTCATAATAAATTCATTGAATTCGATGAACAAAAATAAAAAAACTTCTGACAGTTAATAAAACCAAGGAATTCGTTGTTTGATGAGCTGAGAACATGGTATTTTCTTAAAATAAATTTATTATTGATTTTATTTATTTAAACAAATCAAATAACAAGAAATATAAATAAAACAATTTTGGATTTTTGAGATCAATTAAACTCAAGTAAGTAAAGAAGTAATTGGAATATTTTCAATTCAAAGGTATGGTTTGAAGTTTCTCAGAAAAAAACTACAATTCACATTTTACGTGTTTCGGATCGGATTCGAACCTACCCTCAACGGCGTAATTGATAGCGTGTCTGCCCAAAGATTCGAGCCGGGCACTGACGAGGGTAGGTTCGAATCCGATCCGAAACACGTAAAATGTGAATTGTAGTTTTTTTCTGAGAAACTTCAAACCATACCTTTGAATTGAAAATATTCCAATTACTTCTTTACTTACTTGAGTTTAATTGATCTCAAAAATCCAAAATAAATTTAAATTCCTTTAATGTAGTCTAATGTTAATACATATAGAACTACAAATTGACCAAGTGTCAGCCATTGATTTCACATTGATTGGAAACAATCAATAATGACTATACAATCGTGACTTAGAATGTTAATTAGAATAGAAATGTTCCCCATTCTATGAATTCACACAAAGTATTGTCTAGAAATTTAATGCAAAAAATCCCATATAATGTAAAAGCATTTCCATAATATGGAGTCTAATGACAGTGGAAAAATTCAACTTAAGTAAAAAATAATTAAGTGATGAAGAAGTTTCAACTTTGAAATTATCATCGCCTCAACGGCGTAATTGATAGCGTGTCTGCCCAAAGATTCGAGCCGGGCACTGACGAGGGTAGGTTCGAATCCGATCCGAAACACGTAAAATGTGAATTGTAGTTTTTTTCTGAGAAACTTCAAACCATACCTTTGAATTGAAAATATTCCAATTACTTCTTTACTTACTTGAGTTTAATTGATCTCAAAAATCCAAAATAAATTTAAATTCCTTTAATGTAGTCTAATGTTAATACATATAGAACTACAAATTGACCAAGTGTCAGCCATTGATTTCACATTGATTGGAAACAATCAATAATGACTATACAATCGTGACTTAGAATGTTAATTAGAATAGAAATGTTCCCCATTCTATGAATTCACACAAAGTATTGTCTAGAAATTTAATGCAAAAAATCCCATATAATAAATAAAACAATTTTTTTGTTCTTATATTATTTTGACAATAAAGATACAAGAATGTAAATTTTTAAACGATTTTTAAGTTTTTTGTTAAAACATAAAAGAAAAATTTATGTTAATTTTTTTTGTAAAATATTTGTTTTAAGTCAATCAATTGAATTGAAAATTGTTCTTGTATAAATTTAAACAAGAACAAGATTGATACTGGAATTGTTATTTGTTTGGTAAATATGTTACGGTAATATTTTGAAACGAATAATTGATGTGAATTGCAGAAAATGGCATTGAATCAAAGGTTTGGGGTAGAGTGAAGGGATGTGCGTATATAGATAAAAAATCGAATCAAGACGCTGAAGATCCGAACCCGACCATATCCGAATTTTTTAAAACTACGGTAATCGTAAGTAAAACAAAAAATAAATTAACACGAATTTTTTATATTTTTATTTTTTCATTAGTTTTGACATAGTTTCTTAAGAAATTTAGTGACAATCAAATATTAAAGTTAAATTGTGCTCGAACGGGCTATACGATTTTAAATTTTATAGTTTTAAATACCCTGTGTCAAAACTAATGCAAAATAAAAAAGTCCAAGCGGCACGTATATCCGCTAGAAATAGGTAGATTTCGAGATCAGACAGTTTTGTGTACCAGTAGAATCTGATGTATCAGATTAGTTTAAACAAAACAAACTAATTTCAAACAGATATCAAACAAATTTTAAAAAGAAAATTAGCTACCTACAAGCAATATTATATCTATCCAATTTTGCAACAAACAAATAACAAATCTACCACAAAACATGTGTGTGACAATTTATGACACAAACCTACTTTATATCATATGTCGTGCAATTGCTGCAAAATATCAAAATAGTTTATTTCTTAGAAAAAAAAATTAATTTCTTCTATTCAAATCTTTTATTTTTTTGACTGTTATAAGGTTGATATTGACTGTTATAAGGTTTTTGGAAATTGTAGTTGGGGATTGTTGCAAACTTTTTTGTTAAAGCCAACAAGTCAAAAACCTCTAATTGCAGAGGTTTATATTTATAAGAAACGGATTAAAATGTTTCCACAAATTCTAAATTTTTGAAGATTTTAAAAATATTAGTATCCAAACGGCCGTTATAACGGATTAAAAAAACCACTTTTTTTTCTAGTATAAAGCCTATAGTTCCTTAACCATGTGTCAGATTTTTCTGATTTACGAACTTGTCCAAGGTATTAATAAAACACACATTTTTAAGAAAGGATTTTTGATCTGGCTCTACAATGCAACCGTGAGAGCGCCGGTTGATTTAAACGCATTTTGTGTTTTACAAGCTTTTTTGTTGGAGCCGCTCACTCAGAAACCTCCAACTGCAGAGGTCTTTTTTTTGAAAGAAACTGATTAAAAAGGTTTCAAAGATTCTAAATTTATGAAGTTTTTAAAAATATTATAATCCAAACGGCCGTTATAACGGATCTAAAAAACAGAGTTTTTTTCTAGTATAAAGCTTCTAGTTTCTTAACCATGTGTTGAATGGGGCTGATTTTGTCTTAAGTGGGCCAAGTATGTAGCGTACGATCTTACGCTCAAACACAGATAAATGCGATTCGTCATTTTGTGTAAGTGTCCACGTTTGTGACCCATACATCATATACTAAATGATTAAAATTTGCTTATAAAAATCTAAGAGAAAATGACAAATATTTTAATTGTTTATATGAACTTTATACGGGATTTTGTGAGAATCTCTTCTGTTTCTTAAACTTGAACGTATGAATGTATAGAAGTATGAACGTATAAATGTATGTACGGTTTTTTTAGATTCGAAGTATGACTTTTAAAGTTAACAGTTGACTCTTTTTGTAGGTGTATGTGAGCATATTCTATAATTTCTCGGATATTTTTATATTTCTCAGTATCAATTATGCTTATTTTTTCGAAATTCCAAATTATTTTCAAGTGAATGTTGAGAGAGAGCCGTGATGTTTTGTTTTAATCGGATGTTTCTTCTATGGCTATAAAGTCCTCAAGTCTTTGACTGGTTTGCCCTATGTATACTTTACCACACTCACATGGGATTTTTAAATGGTAATGTATACATGTATACATTGGATTGGATTACATGAAAATTTAAACAAAAAAATTTTCTTTTAATCCAATTGGCTGAAAAAAAAAGTGTGAATTAAAAACAAATAAACTCAATTTTTTTAAAGTGCATAGTTTGAGCATAGGAAGCACCCCACTATGCATGAAAAATGAAAATTCTGCCAATCCGATGTAATTTTGAAATTGAATTGCTCAAGAACGGCTGCACCGATTTCATCAAATTTTTTTTTGTTTAATAGATGATTAGTTGGTTATTTGGAAAAAAATTAATTAATTGTTTTTGTTATTAATTTTTATATAAAAATATTAAAAAAACTTTTTTAAAGATGGCGCCAGGGTCGAATATTTTTTTTTTTTTTTTTTTTTAGTAAAATGTGTTGTGTAGTAGGAATTACAATATGTGTCACAATAATACATAAATACCTTTTAAGACCAAGGTCCCACAACAACATACGTTCAAAGGTGTTGATGGACGTAAATCTTTCTTTTTTTGTTTTTTTATATTTTTTGGTAAAGAATGGATAACTAAACAAAAAATCCTATCACTGACAAAATATGACATAGGCCAATATTTTATGATAGAATAGAGAAAATAAAAGTAAATTAAAAAGTAAATAGCAAATTTTACAAAAATTTGCTAAAACAAAACAAAAATGTAGTTGCCAATAATCCAGCCGGTTGTATATTCCTAGATCCTGCGACGCACAGTCTTTCTTGAAGATCAAAGCCCACACATAGTTTTATGAAGGGTCGTTTCTTCAAGGAAACAATAGCGTCCCGTCATCAAGGATTATTTCACAGCTAAGGTTGAGGGTGCTACCGTTGACTGAATACAGTTCATCCGCCACCACCCCTAAGATGTCACCTTGGCTAGTGATATCTCACTGCTATTGCCAGTGGTATGTGATATCTCACGTTAGCTCGTATGCCAATAGCAGGGACTGGAGTACGCGGGGTTGTCACACCCGTAGATCAAAAATAAAAAAATTTTCAAAACAATAAAAACTGATCCCTCCATGCGGACATGGACAATTGGAATTTAATTAATTTTTTTCCTGAAAATAGTTCTTTCTTTAATTAAAAATGTATCAAATTTACAAAGAGGCGTTAATTCGTGTTCTTGAGATATTTAATTTTAAAGATTTCTGGTTCAACTAAAATTCGAATTTTTCATCATTTTTTCGAACTTCAGTGGTTAAAAGTGGTTAAAATTTTTTGATGATCAAAAATGATGGAAAAAAATAATGAACAACTAGAATTTTAGACGGACTAAAAATTTTTAAAATTAAATATCTCAAGAACACGAATTAACGCCTCTTTGTAAATTTGATATATTCTAAAGTAAGGATAGAACTATGTATAAAAATGAAAGTTAAATTTTAATTGATTTTAAAATTTTTTGTTAATGGAAGGTGTTTGAAACAATGATGAAAAATTAGAATTTTAGTGTTTTAGTACGACTTTAAAATTAAATATCTCAAGAACAAAAATTAATTACTCCTTGTAAATTTGATATATTTTAAAGTTAGAATAGAACTATTTTCAGGAAAAAAATTAATTAAATTCCAATTGATCTTCGATCTAGCGCCATCTTTAAAAAAGTTTTTTTAATATTTTTATTTAAAAACTAATTGCAAAAACAATAAATTAATTTTTTTCGAACGATACACTTTAAAAAAAATTTAAAATAAGTTGTATTTTTTATTTTGTCCATACTTTTTATATGGCAAGTTTCAGAAAAATCAAAAATGGTCAAGTTTTCACAACTCGGTCTAGAACACGTTTTTCTGCATTAAGACGATGCTGTTGCCTACTAGGAAAGGCTATTTCTTCCAGATTTGTTGAGTAAAGAAAATGTTGAGATTGTTGAGTGAAGAAAATAATCATTATAAACAGTTAGGGAATAATTCAGGAGCATCGTAGGGAAAATTGGGCAAATCATAGTAATGTGGTTGATGTATGACGTCGTACATGCACCAATCTAAGGATGAGCAAAATATTATGGCACAGAAATCAAAGACCTACTATTTTTTACTCTGGGCGATGATATAGTAGATAAATTAAGATAATGTCTTGGAACAGACAAGGTGACCAGAGTATCCAGAATTTACATCGCGTAAAGGAGAAAATATCAAGTAAAATCAACATGCTAAAGTTATAATGGCACATAGATGTGTCAAATGCAAAACAACCACGAGTCAGATGCTTGTTGCTTGTTCTACTCGTCTCATATAATTATGCCACTATAGCTGGATTTTTTGCAACCTAATATTCCACAAATTTTGTTTTAACCTTTTATTTAATTTTCATTTCCTTCACTCTATCATAAAATATGGATTATAATTTGCGTTCATCAAGTCCTCAAAGCATGTTGCTGTAGAACCTAGGCCTTAACAAAATGACTTGCATGTTGCTGTGACACATATTGTGAATCCTAATCGAAGCATGCTATTTCTATGGAAAAAAAATATAAAATTCTGATCTTATCAAATCCAGCATTAGCTATGGAATTTTATGTCACAATGTTTTAGTTAAAATAAATTTCAACATAATCCTAAATAACTAAAAAAAATAAAAACTTGCCCATATATTGATTATTAATCAATCATAAACATTCAATTTTACCGTCCATATACGATTTCAAATTCCTATCATTGACTCATTCATTACATTACCATGGATAAATCAATAAATATTTATTCAAATTCCTTATCAAGACTGTCTATGTTATGTCGTATATCCATCAAATTATACATTTAATATAATAATCAATTACTTTTATCAAGATTGTATGACATCTTTATGACTATACTAACTACCAGTCTTGAAAATTAATCAAATATTTAACATTTGTATGATAAACAAATTCCACTTAATACATTTTGTTTTGTTTATTTAACTTAATTTTATTTTATTTTATTCAAATAATAATTACCTCACAGGAAAACAAGTACTTTAGTATAAAGGTTTTTAATCTTTAATGATCTTTCCAAAGTCTTGCGTGGAGTTGAGAAATTGGTAAAGAAACCGTTCCATGCATAATATATGAAGTATATGATGCGATTTGGGATTGTTTAAACTTTATTTGTATCAGAATTAAATTCGAACGACTTCCAATAAATTGGAAATTTTTTTGTGAAGATATCGAACCTACCAAATTGTGTGGGAGCTGTTAATGAAAAACACATTGCTATTCAATTTCCTCCAGAATCAAAAACTGAATATTTTAACTATAAAAAATTCTTCAGTATAGTGTTGATAATATCTTGTGATGCCAAACATGATTTTACGTATAAAGACGTTGGAACCTATTGCTCTCAAAGCGATGGTGGTATAGTTTAAAATTTAAATCGTTTTCTTATAAAAATACAAAAAAAACTTTAAATTTATAATAGAAATATTCAATAAAAGTAAGTTTGATCATAGTATTTGTGGTGGAAAAAACCAATGCCACGGGTAAAATTACTACCTCTACTGGCCAACCGGTGGAGAATTCTTTTCACCATCTTAAACATGCATCTCGATAATGCAGAGAGGTTGTGATGACCAATATGGAAATTTCCAATTCGTATGCACCCCTTAATTGCACAAACTGTGAAGATGGGAGATACGAATCAACAGGGATTGTGAAGGCAAGATGCAAACCGCACCATACCTTCGATGTAACCATCTCTAGGAAGAAGACATGCTCTGCAAATGAGAGATACGTTGTGTTCGTTGTGGATTGGATGGATTATATTTTATTAGTAAGTTTGAATAAGTTTTCTGTTTTGGAGTGGTGATGTGGAAAATAGTACAAATAGAAATTTATTAATATTAAATGTTTTTAAGTTTTCCTATAGATATTTTGATAACAAAAGAATTTCATTTTTTTCTCACCAAATAGTACATTATTTAATTAGGAGCTAAAGTGATACTTTTTGTGTTGAGTCTATAGTTTGACGGCTGACCGTAGGGATGCCGACAATTATAGACGATACGCAAAAAGTCACTTTAGCTCCGAATTAAATACATCATTTTTTCAAACGTTTAAATTTTTTATAAATATGAAATTAATACATCAAAATTTTTATAAATATGAATTTTTATCGTCATAATTACTTCTAAAAAAGAGCAAAAAACATCAAAACAAAGACAATTTAAATTTGTATGGATAAAATTTTTTTTTCAAAGCAGCCTTTTTAAAATTTCATAATCCTATTGAAATAGTTGTTATTTTGTTGTCATAGTTATACAATAATTCAAAATTTCATTATGCAATGAAACAAAACGTTTTATTGTTGTCATTGTAACATACAATAATTCAAAATATCATAATCCAATGAGAATCATCTTATTTTTTGTTGTCATAGTTATACAATCTGATTGAAAAAATAACAAAATAACAAATGCTACTTTACAGCCGCCGTAGTCTAAAATAAAAATGGCGTCACTTTTGCAACCGCAGTCAAAAAAGTAAGAGTTTAGCTTACTCCCTAGCGGCAGTAAAGTTAAACTTTACAGCCGTTTGCCGAAAAAATAATTTTTTGTTTTATTTAGTTCAAAATTTTAATAACAAATACAAATACATAAATAATCCAAAAACTTTAACAAGAAACATAAATAAAGTAATATTAAAAATTATAGTTATAATTTAATTTTTATTTATTAATGATTCAACTCATATAACAACAAATATAAATTTAAAAATAATAAAAAGGAGAGATATATTGTATAATAGAAAAATATAAATAAAATAATATCACATCGCTTTCTCTTCAGGGGCTTAATATAGGAACATCAAAAAGAGATGTGGTCGTAACTATAAAAATTTTCCGTTGCAACTGCAATCTCCTCCTCTTCTATTAAATTTGTTAGAAGTGTCATAAGTGCCAAGCGAGCTATCCTGGTACCTGAGTCCAAAATCTGGCCTTCTCAGGCCGATCCGGTTTCTTCTCAGTTTTTTTCTCAGTGTTTTCTCAGAATTTATGACAGCAGTTTTCGAAAATTTCGTAATTTAATAGCTCGTAAAATTTCGAATAGTTCGTAACTAGCGCAAAAATACGGGTTATTTCTTATGGAGCTCGAAATTTGCTTTCTCCGCCATCTTGGCTTTTAATACATTGAAAACACATCACAACTTCGCCAACACCAAAACAAAAAAAACAAATCCACACAAATAGCAAAACATAGGCAAACAATACAAAAAAAAATAAATACAAAAAATTATCAACAAAAAACATTTAATATTTCTCAAGCTGACAACACATGTCGCATTCTTTTCCCTGTTTTTTTTTCACATAACCATTTCATTCGATTTTTTTTCATTTGCGTTTTAATTTTTTTTTAATCAAAATATTTTTTTTTATCAAAATATTTTTTACATTTTTATCTAAATATCAAAATATTTTCACATTTTTTATCAAAATATTTTTAACATTTGTTTGTTTTGGGTTGAAATCATAGATTTAGTACACAATTTTGGTTATTTACCCAAGATACCAACCTATTACAAATATGCAAGACAGCCACCATTTTAGACAATGTATTAAAGACACCCACCTAAAGCTCATGGCGGCCATCTTGCACATTAGCCCTGTGCCAGAATCGGCTAATGTTCACTACTGAGGTCTCTTTTTAGGTTTGCAATCAAAATTAAACTTAAAAATAAAGATTTTGATTGCCAAAAATTGCAGCCTATCAGGGACATAATAAGGCAAGTTTCCACTAAATTGTATGAAAAAAAAATTTTCCACTAAATTGTGTGATTTTCTACCTCTAAAAGCTCACCGCATTCACCCTCGTAGCTCAGATCACCTTTAATTTATTTTTCCCATCATTTGCGTAAGATTTTCTTCCTTATCCAACAGTTTTCATGCTGTTACTAATTTTTACCTTACCAATAATTATTTGCACTGGTCTATTATTGTTTAGTTCATCAGTTTTATTATTAATTTATCAGTATTTTTAAATAAAACGGTTTTTCCTCGGTAGTTCGTCGAGAAATTTGACATAATATCTCAATTTTTAAGTTCTACTCAAACGATTTACTTGAAATTTGGGAGGCATCTTCTTTGTATATTCCTCTATAATTTGACCCTTGGATTGTAAAAATATTTTTTTGCTATTCGGCAAGGTGGTACATGGATAAAAAAAGTTTTTTTTCAAATAGTCGCCATTTTGAATGAAATGAAAATTTTTGGGAAAAATATTGGTTGCAGAACATTACAAGGGTTGGGACTACGTCAACCAGGACGCACCTTTTTTTACAGCCCTCCACTTCACCAGCCTATAACTTTTCGAACTATTGGTTTTATTTTTTGGTGCTTTTTTAGATTTTTGAAATGTCCTAGGCTTTTAGACCAGAATACTCTCTTAATAAAGCAGATTTATCAATGAAAAACTTCATTCATGGCCAGTTGTCCCAAAAAATTTGTAATATGCAACACTTTCTTTATCAGACGTACTTCTATTTTCCGACTTCCCTACTTATAGTTTGTAATATACTATAGTGAACATCGAAACTATAAATTTTATATATAAATTTTCAAATACTTTTAACCTATTTTGTGTTTACATTTATGCTGACAATTTTTTTCTTTTGGCTCGTACCATAAGAAATTTATTTTTTATTTATTTATTTATTTTTTTTTAGTCAGGCAGTTGGGGTTTGGTAGCTGAAACAGTGAGTTAGGTGAAAACTCTTGAGTTGGATTGAGTAGGTTTTTTTTTTTTGGTCGTGATGATATGAAGTCACTAACAACGTAGTGGAAGTATGTCGGGGTGGTTTTGTTTTAAAATATTTGTAATTATATATGAAGTGACTAAATAAATGTATTCTGGACTGGTGGCAACTAATAAGTTTTTTTTGTTTGTACTTTTATTCCGAATTCAGAACGGCGATAAGCCGCAATTTTATCAACACAATAGAAGATCTATTACATCAAAGTGTTATTGTGAAAAAATATTAAGTTTGGAAAAGTCAATAAAAAATTATTTTAATAAGTTTATTGTCAAAACACTCAATTTGTAAAAGATATAATACTTCAGTATTGGTGTGAATAACATAAGGGTGTAAAATAAAAAGACAATTTTATGGTGTTAAATGGCTAATTGGATAAGAATTGAAATAAAGGATGTATACGTAATTTATACGCAAAATATTATGTGTTCAGTTTATTGAACCGTCTAAAATTATTGCGAAATGGATACTTTCATGACGATGCTACCTCAAGCTGTAGACGGAGAACAACCAGCTCCTGGACATCAACAACTACAAGGTAGTTCTTTTGTTTTACTATTATTTTTAATTTTTTTCCATGACTTGTGGTAGTAACTCAATGATTTGCTAAAGTTAAGTAGTTGAGGGAGAGAGGTGGCCCGGTTGTTCACCCACCCAAAGGAAAACCTAGGTGGTGTTTTAGGCACACGATGTTTATTTTACTTTAAATCTTCTCGTGAGAGAGGTTGTCGAGAGAATTCACGCTTACTATGGACTCATAATGGACTCATAAATTATCTTACTATGGACTCATAAATTAAGTTCCATCAAAATCGGATTACAGAGACTAAAGATATTATAGTTTGAAATAAACTACTGTATGGGATACTTGCCAGCACTCATCTTCATTTTGATCAAAATCAAATCAGGATATTATTACACTACCTTAGACCAAAGTTTTGTCAAAATCCCAAAATGTGCTAACAGACCTCGACTTTGCTTTTATCTATGTAGACGATATACGAATCGCGTCCGATAGCGAAGAACAACATTTAATTCACTTGCGACGGTTATTCGAACGCTTAAGACATTGGAATACGTTGGGAATAGTCGTTAATGTTCCTTAATCTGTCTTAGTAGCAAGTGAGGTCAAATTCCTCGGACAATTGGTTAATAAAAACGGGGTGAAACCTCTCCCCGAAAAGGTACCATCGATCATTGAATTTCCTGAATATATATGCGTACGAGGAGTACGAAGATTTCTGGCAATGTCCAATTTCTATTGACGGTGACAAAAACCACAATAAAACGTTAATTTCATGTACTAAAGAGTCTTGAAATGCATTCCTTAAATGTAAACAGGCCCTAACCGATGCTGATTTGCTGGCACTCCCAGCGCCAAACAAAGAAATGCTTTTAATGGTTGACGCGTCTGATTTCGCTATGGGTGCAGTAATAATACAACATCGGGATGTTAATCGCTGGCAGCTTTTAGCATAATTTTCACGAAAATTCAACGAAAACCAATGCAAATGTAGTACGTACGATTGCCGGCTAATAGCTATATTTACCGTAGTTAAGCACTTCAGGTTTATCCTTGAAGCACATAAAATTTCTACAAAGCTTCAACCAGATAAGAAAGACCATTTGCGATTTCATCGTCAATTTTCTACGGACTTGCGACATATCTCTGGTTCTGACAATATAGTGGCCGACGCGTTATCACGCATTACGTCGATTGATATGTTCCCGCTTACAGTGATCTTTACAGAAATTACGGATGTACAAGCAAATGACGATGAATTCATTATGATCCTAAACAGCGAAACAAGTTTGAATTTATATGAATTTATAATTTACAACTTCCCGTTATGCAGAAGCTTTCCATATGGAAAACATAACTGCTGAGGAAGTAGCGAAGTCATTCTATTTAAATTGGATCACTCGACTGGGCATTCCTCAAACGGTAATAACGAACCGGTTTGAATCAAATATATTCCACAAACTGAATCAAGTTCTTAGCATAAAACACTTTCGCACTACACCTTATACCATCCACAATCTAACGGCTTGATCGAGATATGGCATTGTGACATTACAGCAGTAATCAAAAGCCATGTTATCGAAAGATGAATCTACGTTCTGCCGACTATAATGTTAAGTTTGAGAGCGGTCATGCATCCTGACATCGGAATAACAACTGCGGAAATGATTTACGGAACGATTATTCATTTAAAAGGTGAATTTGTCGATACAAACTAAAACTATGATAATTTGAATCAACTCGTAGAACGCCTAAAAACAACTTCAATACAACATGGAAAACAAATAAAACTATTTTTGTTGATAAAGACTTGAAATCCTGTCCCCACGTTTTTGTGAGAAACGATAAAGTATACGATCACCACTACAACTAACTACTTTACGACGGTCCTTACAAGGTCATCGAGATGAAGAGTTTTTTAAAATTAACAACAATGAAAAACACGTTAACATTTCTATCGACAGCCTAAAACCGTGTTTTTTATTAGCTGATAGCATCAACCACATACTGACTTAGTCACCGAAAGAAAAAGATAACGTGTCACGAAATACATCACTTCCGCAACTAAAAATATCGGAAGACTAAACACAGACAGTTCCCAATACGGGTTAAGAAACAATAACTGGCAGCAAGATACGCTTATACCTGTTAGGTTTTTGAAACTGTTAATATACGGACAATGTCGTCGGGTAAAAGTCAACAACACAGGGAGTAGACTTGGACTATAATTATTGTTCCAACTTCGTCGTAACTGGTGGAGGAGTGCTGTGATGACTGGGGTAAAACAGTGGTGGAAGCAAACTTTACGATGTCGAGAGAAGTAAATGAAAATAAGTTGACGACAGTTGTTTTAATAAAAATAGAGTTGTCAAAAAACATTTTACAATACAAAAACTTGTTAGTTTTAAGACTTACCTTTTTTATATCCTTCGATTTTTTTTTTAAATAAAAAGTGTTGTGTTATAGGGTTTAGAATATGTGTCACAACAACACATAAATATCTGTTAAGACGTAAGTCTCACAACAACTGGCGTTCTAAGGTGATGATGATTGCTTTTTTAAACCTTTGCGGATTGAAACCACCTGGGACTATGGATTTCGGCAAACTATTCCATTTGTATGCAGTTCGGACAAAGAAGTCTTTCTGTGATCTGCCAGTACGACAGCGTGGAATCTCGACCGTTTGACTGCTTGCGCTAGCCGATTGCCGTGTGGAACGAGAGTAAGAATAAGTTTGAGGCATGATGCTGCTGATATCATCTAAGCACTGTTGATGACGATATTTGTAAAAAACAACGAGGCCAGCAACAGTGCGACGATGTTGTAGGGAATCAAATTTTGATGTCGAAGCTCTATCACCCACAATTCGTATAGCCCGCTTTTAAACAGAGTCCCAGAGGGCCAAAATGGAAACAGAAGCAGCACCCCAAACTTGACAACAGTATTCCATACAGGGATAAATTTAGGAGTTATAAATATGGAGCAATTGGTATGGAGCAACTAATTTTTTGCATCTATTTAGGAGGCCGAATTTTCTAGACGCGCTTTTTGCCATCGCCATTACATGATCGTTCCAGAGTAGGTCATTTGAAACTGTAACACCCAATAATCGAATGTTTTTACGCACATTTTGGTTTATCACACATAATGAATAAAATATCTTTGATCTGGAAACAATCAACAGCTGTGTTTTGGTAGAGTTGAAATTGACCAGGATTTGGTAACTCCAATCTGCGACTTTTTTTTAGGTCTTGATTAACGCTTATGGCAGTGTCTCTCCGGGCTGGATTAATTTGTTCGTGCAGTTTACCTTTTGAAGGAAGGGGCTTGAACGACTTGTGCAGAGTACTATCATCTGCAAAACTATTTATTGGGCTACTGGTGATTTTCAACAAATCGTTGATTTAAATCAAAAATAGGGTTGGGGACAATACTGAGCCTTGAGGTACACCAGCGTTAATTAGTTTAGACTCAGAAGAAAATCCGTCTAAGGAGACCGAAATGTAACGGTTGGATAGAAAATTTTGAAAGGGGTTCACAACATTGGGATGAAAACCATACGCAACTAGCTTGTTGATTAAGTTGGCATGCCAGACTCGATCGAATGCCTTGGAGATGTCTAAAGCAATAACGTGTGTTTCACCATCTTTATCAAGTATGCTGCTCCAACAATTTTCTACATAGTTTAATAGATCGGTATAGTTGATCTTTTGTTTCGAAAACCGTATTGGCTGTCGGATATTAAATGATTTACTTCCAGAAATTTTGAAATGTGTGTATTAATATAATGCTCGTAGACAAGATAGACCGATAGTAAAGCCTAGTAAAGTTGGATAGTAAAGTTGGCCTATTACTATTATTACTACTATCTTACTATTATCTTAAAAGCTATTTTTACGTGTTACGCTGTTTCTAATCCAATAATCACTTTGGACCTCAATATAGTAACAGAGGTTAGGCATACCTAAGTATTTGCTAGTTTAGAACATGTATATACATATTGTATATGTATCACAGAATCAAAAAAGTTTGCATATCTCTTACATTCAGTCATGCTCAGTAAATTCATTCAAGTCAAGTTTTTGATGAGATACCACGAAATATAATAAAAGCAAAAAACAAAATTTTAAACGGCTACTTGTTTGTTCTTAAATTGACATCTGTCAATCGTCAAAAGTTCGCGACTGATTTATATTATATTTGTATACAAAAGAAAATCGTAGAGACGAAAAAAACATAAATAAATGAAATTTGCGGCTTAGACTTTGACTTATTCAATTTTTTACAACAACAAAGTATTTCTTTTTTCTGGTTATTTTACTCTGTGATATCTCCTTAAAGAAAATAATCAAATCAACAAAAAAATTTATATAAATTTTAATTTTCATTTTATGAAAAGAATCAAGAAAATGCTAAAATTTAAAATAGTTTGATTGGCAATGATTTTTTTATTTGTTTTTGAGGTATTTTGTTGTTCTTTAAGAAATGTCAAAACGATCGAAATGGCATTTTTGATGAGATAAGAAATTATAGTTGTTGTTGTTTTTTGTGTGACACATTTAATCACGTTTTTAGTGAAATACGCTTACGATTTATATTGACGATGTAAACACTTTTTGTGGTTTTAATTCTAAATGATCACAATCGATGGAAATTGATTGAGTTTTACAAATTTGGAAATTTTTAAGAATTCAATTGAATATGCGGAATTTTCAATAAAAAGTAAGGAGTGAGCGGTTGGGTTATAATCAAATTTACACTCAGTATTTGGTATTGTAATTCAGTGAAAGTTCCCATTCGCTTGAATGTTGTAATAATATTTTGATAAAGAAGTATTTTAAAACAATCACCCAGTAAGTATATAAAGAGTGTTTTATCTTCCTTGTTGCTCAAAAGTTATAACGCAAAATTTAGAATGTCTTTCAATCAGTTTTTCGATTTTTTATTTTATTTCGCCTCAAAAAGTTTTTGTCTTCCAAAATAAATTGCATATAAATAAAAGAGCTCAAATGTTAAATTTAATTTTCTTATTTTACGCCCTCAGATATTCTTTTTTTATTTTAAAAATAAATTTTTGTGCATGGTAGATTTTATTCTGTTTTATTTTATTTCGTTTAAATGAAAAGAGGAATAAAATCTTGTTGTTTCCCTAACTATCCATTATACATATTTTTGTTTGTTTTGCTTTATTTTACTTAATTTTCGTCCTGTGCCGTTGTTTAATAAGAAAGATTTTAGAAATTTGTATGAGTAATTGAGTCTCAATTTTAGGTAATGATTTCATGTTTCACTAGTGTCTGCGTCTATTCACTAGTATCTGCTATTTCTAGATTTTATTTGAATGTTTATTTCTGTATGTATACATATGACAATGTTATGTTCAATTAACTGGTTTAGATTATTTTAAATTAAAAATCTTGAATTTGGAATAGGTTTTTAATTGTTATGGATTTTTTGTGACATAAGTAGTTTTCGATTGGTATGTCAGATAAAAAAAAGTCCATTTTTCTATCTAACAGCAAATTTTGGTTTCTTTAGTACGTCAGATCCAAAAACTTTGATTTTTGTTATTTAAAATCTTTATTTCAATTCTGAGATTTAGCAAGATTTACCCCTCAGATTAAGCCCCTTTTACTAATTCCAATTAGAGATTTCAAATTTTTGATGAGTTTATTATTTGTAGATTAAATTAAAAAAAATAATTCTAAATTATATAAAAGTATTTGTAAAGTGCGTGAAGTGTGTAAAAAGTAGTTTACTATTATTAAAGCACATGTCACAAATGTCATTTTTTTTACCCATACACCAAAATATTAAAAATAGCTGATTTCATGTTCGTTGGATCACCGAAATCTAGATCCTTTCCGATGAAATCTGACTTTACCAATAGAGAGCCACATTAAAAAACAATATAAAACACGGCTTGAAATAACAGTTTAGGTGCATTTTAGGTTTAGATTAGAACAAAATGAATTCTTCGTTAGATCAGTTGGCATTGTATCAAAAATTATTTAAAAAATAAATCACCTTCATCGTCATTAATTTCATTATAATATTTTTATTTTAGGGGAATGTTTATTCATTTATATTAGAAAGCGGAATAGAAACTTAATTGAAAATATTCGCAGATCTCTATAACAGTTTATCGACCTCATATCTTAACACTCTACAATAAATCACAACATTCAGCATTCCTATTTCTGGTTTCACATAACCAAAGTTATACGAAACTAATTCCTACTCCAGTTACTTCAATCAAACACAACAGATCTCAATCAAATAACAACATTCATTAATAACAACCATATTTAATTTATTTAATAAATTAAACATAAAAAAATTATTTCATTAAAATTGATTGAATCGATCAATTATAGTGTCGGCATTTCATAGTTTCTTATTTCCATGATGGATTAAACATGAAAAAAATTATAACATTTTTTTCACTTTTGATTGATTTGTATTTTGATTTAAGAGAATTAAATGATAAATAGAAGAAAAAATAAAATAAATATTATATGAAAGTACAAAACAAAGTAAGACAGCTGCGGTGGTATTTACAGTGGATTAGTAGATTATATTTGGGCGAGACGGCGTTACCATTATATGTACAAACATTTTGAAAAAAATTTCATAATATAATATTAAAATCCGAATGAGCAGATTAAGTTGGCTCCTAATAATTTAAGTAATCTTTAAAAGGTTTAAAATCATGAACGTCTAAAAACTCGGTTTTCTCTCAAGATTTTGTACAAATACATTATGGATGAACGAACTGCCGTAGAGAGTAAATTGATTTTTCCTGAAGCAGAAAACCTCACTCATCTTTTCAGTACAATCTTTTCAGTACAATAGTGGTTCAAACTTTTACGGTACGAGTTCGGAGTGAGCAAGTGTAGATCTGTCGTTTTTCGGCATGATTTTTTCAAGAGTCTCAAATCTTCGAAATGCTTTACCTGCAAGGGTTTTCACTTACAATTTTTATCCCCACCATTTTTTAACCAAAGTGTATAAATTCCTTAAACAAATTTAAATTATCATCTCAAATCCTAGTTGGTATTGGTATCTTTGGATATTCAGAGACATTGTTATTTTTTATTAAAATTAACACTAAACGTTCAATAACCTCCACTCGCTACGCTCGTTTCGGGAAAATTCATCCTCGTGAAGAATTGCCTTCATTAATACAAGAATCTACTTTTATAAAAATTTACCGTAATTAATTTGAAGAAGAAAATTTAAAAATAATTTAAATTAAATTATTTTAAATTCTTGAAACTTTTCAAGGTTGTGGTTACTAAAACATTGGCGTAAGAAACACGTTGTCTCTAAAGTGTTATAATTCAAGATCGACCTTAGTTTAATACAAATCAGACCAGCTGCTGCAAACATACGTTTGAATTCGTCACTTCTTATTCGTATGGTAAGTAATTTATTTTCTGAAAGCTTTCTCTGAACATTTGCCACGAATGTTTTGTTCTTGGAAAAGTCAATTTAATTTTAATAATATTTGTGAATGCCTTACGTCATTCTTCAGTATTACTTTCCACAAAATGTTTATTTATTTTCTGTTCATTTGTACTTTGTAGCTCTTACTTTATTGTTAATTCTGACAATGCTAATATGGACGCAGTTAATCGATAACTGGAAGTGCATACTTCTGAATCTGAGCTTCTGGTTTCAGATCAATCATTGAAAGCAAAACGTTCAATTAATTCAAAAATTTTATTCATCAAAAGCTTTTTTGTTTTATTAAATACTTTAGAGAATACGTTGCATACTTTAATGGCATTTAAATCATGGAGATGGTGCAAAATATTCGAATAATATATGTATTTTCTATGATACGTATATATATAACGAGAACTCCTTCAAGTTCTTTACTTATGAATGTTTTTTGTGCACTAAATTTATCTAAAAAAAATGTTATTGTGATATCAGAAACATATAGATTAAAATCGTATCCACGCTGTCTTTACAGCAACTTATATTGGGCTTATTACTATAAGTTGGGCCAGGGCTTATTACTATAAGTTAAACAATTTAACTGTCCGAAAAGTTTAAATCAGATTCAATGTCGATTAAACTTATCCTAATTACACTGTCAACTTTACAAATATTTGTTTGTAATTTGGCTGCTTGATCTTGAATCAAGAATCAAGGATAGTTGTTTTTTTTCACAACCTTACCATGTTTTTGGAGGTTGTCTTTTTTTCAAACATCACAACTTTTCTAATTTTTGCTATTACGAAACTTATTTCGTCGTTTTGAACATGATATTTTGAACATAATATAGTACGGAAACTGATACAGCGCATAATCTTTTTCGTCTTCCAAAGGTCTGTTTCTTCAAAAGTTCTATTTCCCCTAAGCATTAATCAAAGATTTAGATTTTTTTTTCTAATAGCAGCATCATCAGTCGTAATTGAATCAATGTTTTATTAAGTTTGAACATTTGAACATGTTGGTCAACAGCGTTAAACATTTATCAGATGGTAAGAACCAGATTCCAAAAACAGTATTTGCCATGAACAAACGAACATCAAAGTAGGGATATTTCACCGTATCTTTTAAGGGGTTACATCTTTGGATTTCTTCATGTCTTAAAGTATGTTTGGATAGGTCCAGTTTATGCTATTTTATTAAAAATTAATTGATTTTCTTCAGAATATTTTAATTATTAATTTTTGCAATTAAATAAGCATAAATATAAGTTTGTTTAATTTTTACCGCAACCGGTAAAAAATTAGAAATTTACCGGTTTTTTGGTAATGTGTTTTTTGGTGATTTACCGGTTAACCAATTAACCAGTATTGCAAACCCTACCTTTTATATGTCACCCAAAATAATTTTTTTCGAAATTTCTACTCGCAGGAAGTAATGAAGATTTGTTATTATAACAACCAAAAAAAAATGTTTATGTAAAAATTCCGACAACCTTGAGTTTTTTAAAATTTGGTCGTTTGTAATGTTTGTAGATAAGGGGGAGGGGCAACAAAATTCACATTTTTGAAAATAAGTCGAAAACTGTGCTTCCGAAAATAACAAAAAAAAATTGTTTTAAACTAAAAAAAAATTAACTTTCATATGACGGAGTACCTACCCCGCTTGACATGATCAAAAATATTTGTTTCCAAAATTTCTACTCTTAACCCCTTTCAAATAACGTTTTTAAAACGCCAACATAGTTGTGTTAAATCTTTACAACATTTCCTATAACCGTGAACTTTTTCATTTTCTTTCTGTTGTAATGTTCGAAGTTAAGGTGTACATGTTTTGTTGGGCACTAAAATACTATAAAATACTTTATAACTTTTAAATTATGTTTTATTTAATTCTCAAAAGTACTTTATCTTAGTAAAGAAATCGACTGGTTATAATAATTGATGTTGAATATCAAGCATAGAATCAACGGCGCAAATATAATTAAATGCTAATATAACAATAATAATATAATATATAAGGTACAAATATAATCCAATACTAATATAAATTACTATGTATATCCATATAAAACACCTTCCCCTATTTTTTCTATAAATTCAAAATTAATGTGAAAAATCCAAAACTAATTTAACTTAACATGAACTTAAACAATAAGCAAACAGTTTCTTAAAATAAACCATTGTAGAATAATTTCAAAATAAAAATTAAAAATTACAATAATATGAAGAAAATTGAAAATTCAACAATCAAGCACTGAATAAATGTGAATTATTAATGAAAAATTTGTCGTCTAGATCTCAAAGTTCTTATTAAATTAGGTGCTGACTTAGAATTATTATAAATATTGCCACCAGTTGGACTCTCATTCAAGTTAGGTACATTTTCTACTTTAACTATAGATCGTCGTCTGATTACATTTGAATTTTTTCTGAATTTTCAACCTTCCTCATCTTCAATAATGTAACACCTTGGTTCATCCCTTTCAAGCACGGCTTTACCTGGCTACCACAATAAATTTGGTTTTTAAAATCATATTTCGTCACCTCTATCAAAATTCATTCTATACTTTGCAGTTTTACTGTTGCAAGACCCTACCTTCTCCCTATTGATACTCAATTTAAAAGGAATATCATTTATAATTTTAGGTTCTAGCTTTGAATCATGTAAAGGAAGTAAAGTTCTACAGCGTCTACTAAATAAAATTTGTAAAGCAGCAACCCCAAGACTTTGAATAGGTGTACTACGAAATTCTAATAAAACAAGAAATAAAACATCTCCACCATCAATGGATTTTTTCAACAAATTTTTCAGCAAATCCATTTGATTTTGGATAGTATGGGCTACTTAAAACTAATTTAAAATTTGTTTTTTCAGCAAAAGTCTTTAGATTATATGAACTAAAAGGGTTGTTATCACACACAATCTCCTTAGGAATGCCGTGTGTTGAAAAAATGTGTTTTAAATGAAAAATAATTTCGGTAGTGGTTTTATTTTGTAAAAGAATTATTTCAATCCATTTTGAGAAATAGTCACCTAAAGCTAAATAATTTTTTCCACCATATTTCATAATATCCATACCCAATTTTAAAAAACGATATGGCGGAATATCATGGAAAATAATTGGTTCTCTGGCAAGACTTCACATAAATGTTTGATATGTACAACATGTACCTACTATATCTTCTATGCTTTTATTAAGGCCAATACACTAATTCCCTAGCGCGGTTTATGGTTTTATTAATTCCTAAATGAGGTTTATGTAATAAATTTAAATTTAGTATCTCTTTTCTAAGAACAGTGGGAACAATAATTCTATGTTCAAAAAACAATAATCCCTCCTCTAGGAAAATGCAAACTTTCCTGACGGCTTCCTGAATCGAATGCAAAAAACCGCAGCTCGATCCATCTTACTCTGCCAATTTGCTTAGGTTTGACCTATTTTTGTGCTTTATTTCCTCGCCTAAAAAGAGGAATTAAAACGATTATTAAACAAAATATAACTTTTTGATTAGCTGAATTAATAGAATTTTTATTTGAATTATTTGAATTTTGTTTTAAATTAAAAAAATTAGTTCCATTGATACTCCCTCTATTATTATTTCCTTTAACTGCATGTACTTCAGTCTTAATGTCACCATGAACTTCTTTTAACCTCACTTGCTCCAGCTCTGCAACTCTGCACATGTTTATTGTTGTCTCTAAATTCAAATTAGCCTTATTTATCAGTATTTATTGGTATTTATTGAGGTTACTGTTGGCACTTGGCGAAACATTATTAATAATAAATTTATTTTAATAAATGAAACACTTGTTTGTATTCCGCAAATTAATTTTTGTTTCTAACTTTATTTATTTTAAAAATAAAATTAAAATTAAAAACAGCTCGACCGGTTTCGGTTTTTACACCATTTTTAAGAGCTTCAAAATTGTTACCAAAAGCAGAAAGAACATCTTCCATGCTTTTAGTATCATCAGTCAAAATCTCCCACGAATTTCGATTTTTCTAAATCAATCACCATTTCTTAAAAAAAACTTTTGTTTTACTATCTCTTTATCTATAAAATAAAGATAAAAACAAATATTTGAAATTGTTTTAATTTCTGTAGGCGTGGACAAATACACTTTATAGCTGTAGAAAAATTCAAGTTGATAGAATTTAGAGTTTCTGAGAAAATCGATTATGTAGAAATTCGGTCGGACACCAAAGTCTCACCAATAGGGTACCGTTTTTACTTTTCTAAAGTTCGAAAACCCTAAAAACTGTTTTCAGTTAAATTAAGACATTTATACTATTTTTCAATTATTACCGGATGGTTTCGAAAATAACGAAATTAAGTGGATGGCTTTTAATTTCACAGAACACTGAAAAGAAGAATTTTCATAATTTTCTCCATTAAAATATATTCCTTCAAAATATTTGCAAGTCAAAGTTATTGCAAAACATCAAATTGTCAAATTGTACCACTAGCTGGAATATTCTTCTAAAAACAATTCAGAAGTCAAACCAGTTTAGAACTTAAAATCTCAATCATGACAATGCGAAAAACCTCACATTTTTGTCTTACCAGTTTAAAAATAAGTCTGACATTAAACATTTACACAAAATACACAGATAAAATAATGTCCAAGCATAACATATCCGCTTCCGTTTAGCCTCATTTCACCCAACAAACAAACAATCAGTTGTAATTTCATTCAAACATAATTAATCGATTACTTTATTAAAAGATCAAAATTAAATTCAACTTTATAAATTTTCTTAATAAATCACTTCTTTTATATAATTCTTTTAAACATTAATCTAAAATGCCAAGGCCTTCAATCGACAACATTAATCTTGGGATAAAGCAACGCGATAAAAAAATTTCACTTAAATTTGAAATCATAAGCAATTTCGCAAATTTTGGTAGGTAGGTGGAAAGTTGTTAGCCTTTAACAAAAATCGTAGATTAAGTACGTTAATAAATAATTAACAGTACACAGTCGACACAATTGAATTTATTAAGTCGTTAACAAATAATTGTTAAATAATTTCGCTTTTCCATATGATAAAGATAATTAATAACAGTAAAATATAATTTTTTACAGAGCTCTTTCCAAGTCGTAATTTGATTTCATTAAATATGGCTATCAACATTTACATTTTTACAACATGAACATTTTAATTGAAGGATTCGACGATTAACTGAACTAGAACAAATGAATTCAAATATTATGCAGATGAAAAAAAGATCTATACAGGTGAAAAAGTCAAAATTTGAACTTGACCATTTTTGATTTTTCTGAAACTTGGCATATAAGTAGTATGGGCAAAATAAAAAATACAACTTATTTTACAATTTTTTACATGAAAACATACAACATACCTTAAAAATGAAAATTCTGCCAATCCGACGTAACTTTGAAATTAAATAGCTCAAGAACGGCTATTAGACCAGTCTAGATACCTTAAAAACAGGCAAAAAAGGAAAAAATTAGTAGCAGGATGAAAACTATTGGATAAATAAGAAAATATTGCGCACATGATGGGAAATATAAATTAAAGGTGATCCGACCTACAAGTGTGAAATGGGGTGAGCTTTTAGGGGTAGAAAATAGTTTTTCATGATTTTCAGCGAAACAAGGCCTTCTATCGAGAAAGGTTTAAAGTAAAAGTTGTAGGTAATACAAAGTTCTATAACTTTTATGTCGGCCATTTTTTCGTATAACCTAAAATTTGCCGTGAAAATAGAAAAAAACTGATAAAAAAAAGTCTTTTCGTTTTTAATTATCTCCCACAAAAAAATTTTTTTTTCACACAATTTGGTGAAAACGTACCTTATTATGTCCCAAATAGGGACATTTTGTTTTCTTCTTCTTTTATTTGGTTTTCTGTTGGTGATTGTCGTATAATTTTTTTTAAGAAAGAATGAATTTATTGTTTCTCAATATGTATTTTTTGTTGTTTTGGAACGAAAATAAATTTTTCTACAACCGTACTATAAAAATACACTTATATGACCGAAATCCGTTTTATAATGATATTCATTTCGATACAGATGTTATTACGATACAGATTTTTAATCAATAGAAAGAAACCCATAGTTTTTCAATCAAACATGCTATGCATTTGACGTTTGTTGAAATTTTCGTATAGAAAAAAAAAGCGAACTTTGAAAATTGAAATTTTCGTTGTAATTTTCGTTCTTCGTTATTTACCGGGTATAGAAAAAATAGCGTATGCCACTTTCATGTAATGGTTATTAATACACTCGCATATACTATACGAAACTCGCCTACGGCTCGTTTCGTATCCCGGTTAATGCTCGTGTATTAATAACCGTCATTACATGATCGTAGCATAATATACTATTTTTATATGAAATTTTCAATGATAATTTCTGTCAATCATTTTTGTAATTTTAAGTTGAAAAATAGTTAAAATCACTTAAGTTGCATAAAACATTCTGCTTTTTTTAAAATAATTTATACATTGACTAGCACAGTGTTTAGCAATTTGTATTTATAATAATTTTTTTAACTACAAGTTTAAATTTCATTACAATTGGTTAGTTGAGATGGGGGTTATACCCACAAAAAAATCGCATGGTTATCCAGTGGGTTGTTTTAACCATACAATGTTTGAAATCTCAAAAAATGGTGAGAACAAACAAAACTTTAGTTAAAATAACTAAATTTATTTTTGTTTTAACCATATTCAAATTTTAACCATAATAATTTACTTATGTAAATAAAAAATTGTTCTAAAATATATAGTCTTAACCATGTTATAGTTCTTTTAAAAATAAACTTATGGTTATTAACATGGTTAAACATAACCATTGCATGGTTAAACTCAATCATGATTAAGGTTGACTTTAATCATACATAAATATAGAAAACTAACCAATCTTATTGTTATTAACATGGTTAAACATAACCATTGCATGGTTAAACTCGATCATGATTATGGTTGATTTTTATCATACATAAATATAGAAAACTAACCAAACTTATGGTTATTAACATGGTTAAAAATAACCATTGCATGGTTAAACTCAACCATGATTATGGTTGACTTTAATCATACATAAATATAGAAAACTAACCAAACTTATGGTTATTAACATGGTTAAACATAACCATTACATGGTTAAACTCAATCATGATTATGGTTGACTTTAATCATACATAAATATAGGAAAATAACCAAAATATGGTTGTTTTCAATCATACTTAATTTATTTTTCATCATGCGGTAAATTCAAACGAACATAATATGGTTATTTTCAATGATATACATGGTCATTTCAACCAATACAATTCTAACTATGGTTGTTTTTCGCCATGTGATTGAAAATTTAAAAATTTACTTCCGCAGTTTGTATTGCATAGTTAGTTTTAAATCAACATCCAAAGTGGAAGGAAGAAACAAAGATCGTTGTTTAAGTGAAAAGTTGTAATTTTTTTTATTTTAATAAGTGAAATTAGTTTTATTTTAATAAGTTTAATAAGTTTAAAACTTAATAAGTTTAATATAAATAACGTGTCTAAAAAAATTTAAAATATGACAGAGCAAGTGGTAAGTTTTATAATTTATGGACTATTCTTTTGAAAGTGTGCATCGATTTTTTAACGCAAAAAATCTGAATATTTGGTATTCTATTTTATTGGTATCAACAAATGGGAAAAACCTAAATTCAGGATTTTTTTGCTCTGAAATCGAGGTTAAGAATTTTGGACAGTTTTAAGTGTTTTCCTTATAATGTCGGCATTTTCACTAATAACTCAGAAATTTGATTCAATTGTTATAAATTTTGCAAGTGGGTGTAGAAATAGTTATTTTATCGAAAAATGTTAGTTAGAAATTTGTGATTCATCTCATTTCCGCTGTTTGGTACGTTAGAACTAGCGCTATAGGGCTAGCTGAATTTAGTTTTTTTTTTTGTTAATACCAATAATATACCTAATTTTCAGATTAGCCCTCCTTATAATACAATTTAATGCCTTAAATAATATTTTTACGGCTGAACTAAAATTTTACCAAATTTCATTACAGTTTCACTGTGGAACAAATTCAGGTTAGCAAAAGTTAGGTCGATTCTGAGAGTGAGGGGTGAAAATAGAGGCTAAATTAATTAATTAATTTATTTATTAATAAATTAATTAATTAATTAATTAATCAATTAATTAGTTAATTAATTAATTAATTTATTAATTAATTTATTTATTAATTTATTTATTAATTTACTATTAATTATAATTTATTATAATTTATTTATTTATTTATAATTAATTTATTTATTATTTATTAATTAACTGATTAATTATTATTAATTATTAATTAATTATTATTAATTATTATTATTTATTAATAAATTATTTATTTATTATTTATTAATTAATTTATTAATTAATTTTATTTATTTATTAATTTATTTATTAATTAATTTATTAAAAGAATCAGAATCGACCTAACTTTTGCTAACCTGAATTTGTTCCACAGTGTTTTTAAATACGAAAAGTACTTTATTTCATATTGTTTTTTCTTTTCATCATTATTTCAAATGTAAATACATACTAAAGAAAATTAAATCTTTCTTAATTATTGTGTAACGTCAAATAAACAAACTAACAAAAATATTAGCAGCATTTGAACAAATTAAAATTTGTTTTTTTCTGTGACGGGAAAAAAGTTTAACATTTTACTTCTGCTGACAGGTGCAAAAATGCTACTTTTCATAAAATACTTTTTTCCCCGGGAAAAAAGTATGTACTTTTTTCCCGGATAGATAAAAATATATATATAAATACATATATACACATAAATGATGAATATTATGAATATTTATGAACATTTATGACTATTTGAATGTTAATGAAAAGTTATACCGTTTTCTTCTTGATGTTAATAACTGGTTTTGACAAATAAAATGAAACTTAATTTTAAGTTTTTATTCAAGAAAAATTCGTATGGTTTGGTGAATATACATATTGTAATATTTGTTTAATATTATTTTTTCAATAATTATATTAATATTTATCCAGTCACAGAAAAAAATAGTGTATTATACACGGGAAAAATTGTAGATTTTAGCTCTCGGTTTTTTGTCTCCCTCCGCTTCGCGTCGGGAGACAACACAACCTCGAGCTAAAATCTACTACTTTTTTCCCTTGTATAATAAATAACTATTTTTTTATGTTTATAAAATGCCGTTGAAAAAGAATAGTGTATAACTCGACCAAATGTACATTTGCCGCTCGTATGATTACTGCTCACGCTACGCTCGTGCAGTAAATTTCATACTCGCGTGAAATGAAATACATTTTAGCATCGTCATACAAACTATCGCATGGCAAACGCGCGCGAATAATTTTTTCGATTTACCGTAGTTTTTGGTCTCGGCCATCCTCAATAAAAAATTCTACTAATATTCTACTAGTAGATAATGCATATATACGTCTTATGCTTAAAGAAATAAATCTTTTCGTCTTGTTACAATAGGTAAACAAAATTTTTTTAAACGTTGCACGTGGCACGACTACAAAATTAGTCAAAATTTTACTTGAAAATTCATCGAAATTGACCATTCAAGATTTAAATGTCGCTGTGAAGGGAAAATTTAATTTACTCCAAAACCCAACGTATCTCAGCGAAAAAGAAGATGAAATTGATGAAGAAGATGTTATAGATTACATCAATCAGTACATCAATTTTCCATCGTATGTACTGAAAATCAAAGGTTAGAATCTTTATTTTACTAAAGCTGAGAATAGATTTTCAAAGTTGGAAAGATTAATATTTGTTCAACGTTAACTTTGGTAAACAGCTAAAATAAGAAACTTTTCGAAACCCAAGTAAAACTGAAACTGAAATTTTTAAGAAAAATCAATCCCATTGATAAAAGTAGCATCGTTTTTATAATTTCTTTACAGATTATTTGCCTTTATTCAACGAAACAATAGAAAAGGAACAAGTTTTTGAAGATAATGTATTAAGCAACACTATTAATGTTTGTAGAAACGAAAATAGTTTAGTTTTTGAAAACTTTTTTAATACATTGCATACTAAAGAGGTAAAGTTTTACAATTTGTTTAAAATTAAATTAGTTTTTTCCCTTTAAGCCCGAAGAACCGGCTATTTATAGAACCGTTTATTTATATGTTTTGTTTGCTTATTAGGACTTCTTATTGTTTATTAATTTTGAGTGCAAAGATATAATTCACGCATATCAGCGCACAAAACAATTACTTCGAGGCGATCGCATTAACTTGAGCAAGTCAATAATTAAAAATCTTTTAAATATCGACCCGTATATGAGGTATTCAATCAGTTTACTGTCTTAGTATGTAACTTTATAGACTTTTTTATTTCAGTTTACAAAAACCAGATTTTGAACGTCTTGCAACGTTTATCGTAGAAACATTTCCAACAGAAGATAAAGAAACCTTTTATACCAAATTTTCTACTGGGCGGTTAGCTTCTGGAAAGCTATATGATGCATATACTAATGCAAAAGCTAAACTAGCGAAAAAAGGCATTATAATAAGAAGAAGTCGCTCTAAAAGCGCTTCTGGTTCCTCAACACAAACCGAGTCAACTTTGGTAGCTTCTTTTGACTCGACTGAAATAGATTTAGGTAAATAACATTTGCAAAAAAAATTTCTTATATCTTCTTTAAAAATGACAATACTACCTTTTTATTATGTAGATGCCTATCAAGATTGTGAATTACAAATTTTAGAAGAAATTCAAAGCTCTTCTCAAATATCAGAAAATATTTTAGCCAAATGGAGTGAGACGTTCAATGCAAGACGTCATTTATTAAACAGTGCCATCGCTACATCTGAATACTTCGACAAATTTTCAGTCCTAAAAACTGCAAAAGGATACGAATTAGTAAAATTTTTTTCAATTTTTAAAATTGTTTTTTAATTTAATGAATTGTTTTATTTAGTTAATATTGAACGCAAAAAAACGATACGAAACAACATTGGTGCCAAAGTTAAATAAAGAAAATATTGAGTTGATAATCAGAGAAAGCAAATTAAAAAAATATTGCGACGCTGATGCATAGGCTGACTTCACCACAGCTCTGGAAACATAGTGTTCTGGATATATAATGAGCTAATATCCATAAAATACTTTAATTAAAAGCTAACTAATATTAATTATGGACTTCGTAGTTCTAATAATAAAAATATTAAAGCAGGCAGTAGTATCCCAACAAACATAAATTCTGTTGTACGAGAAAAAGTAAACAAAACTTTTATCGGAAGTGACAAAGCGGAAGTTGGGATGCAGAACTGTTGTAAACCGTACTAAATGTGTATGTACCAAATTTCATCCAACTCGATTATCAGGTACAAAAGTTATTGAGCTTCCAAAATAACAGGTGTTTGGAGGACCCCCTACCACTTTGTTCACTATCGCTAAAAAACTAATCAGTTCCTTGCCATACATATTTGCATCTTTTTGCAAAGTGTAATCAAAATTGGTTCACGAACGAATGCTGTGTGCTCCCAACAAACATTGAAAAAATGATGACACAGTAAATAGGTGTTCGGGAGACCCCGTACCACTTATCCCAATATTGTCCAAAAACTAATCAGTTCCTTGTCATTTAAGTTTCCATCTTTTTCCAAAGTGTCATTAGAATTGATTAATGAATGAAGTCTGTATGCTCCCAACAAACTTTAAAAACAAAGTGTGAAGAGTCAGCAGTTGTATGGTAGATCCCCCGCCACTTTGATCATTGTGTCCCAAAAGATGATAATTATCTTTTTACACTAAATGGAAGCCTATTCCATAAGTTTCATCATAATCACTTTATTATTGTAGGCTGTAGTGTGCATAAAGACACTGAAAAAACTTAAAAAAAGTAATAAAAAATTTTTTTTTACCGGAAGTGAAAAACTGGAAGTTGGGATGCAGAACTATTGTAAACCGTACTACATACTCATGTACCAAGTTTTATCCAATTCGCTTATCAGGTACAGAAGTTATAGAGCTTTCAAAAAAACAGTTGCTCCAGGGACCCCCCACCACTTTGTTCACTATCGCTCAAAAACTAATCAGTTCTTTGCCATACATGTTTGCATCTTTTTCCAAAGTGTCATCAAAATTCGTTTACGAACGAATGCTGTGTGCTCCCAACAAACATTGAAAAAAGTGTGACACATTAAACAGGTGTTCGGGAGGACCCCCACCACTTATTCCAATATTATCCAAAAACTAATCAGTTCTTTGACACTTAAGTCTTCATCTTTTTCCAAAGTGTCATTAAAATAAATTAATGAATGAAGTCTCTATGCTCCCAACAAACTTAAAAAACAAAGTGTGAAAAGCCAGCATTTGTATGGTAGACCCCCCACCACTTTGATCAATGTGTCCCAAAATAAGATAATTATCTTTTTACACTAATTGGAAGCCTATTCCATAAGTTTCATCATAATCACTTTATTATTGTAGGCTGTAGTGTGCATAAAGACACTGAAAAAACGTCAAAAAAGTACAAAAAAAATTTTTTTACCGGAAGTGAAAAACCGGAAGTTGGGATGCAGAACTATTGTAAACCGTACTACATACTCATGTACCAAGTTTCATCCAATTCGCTTATCAGGTACAGAAGTTATTGAGCTTTCAAAAAAACAGGTGCTCCAGGGACCCCCCACCACTTTGTTCACTATCGCTCAAAAACTAATCAGTTCTTTGCCATACATGTTTGCATCTTTTTCCAAAGTGTCATCAAAATTCGTTTACGAACGAATGCTGTGTGCTCCCAACAAATATTGAAAAAAGTGTGACACATTAAACAGGTGTTCGGGAGGACCCCCACCACTTATTCCAATATTATCCAAAAACTAATCAGTTCTTTGTTACTTAAGTCTCCATCTTTTTCCAAAGTGTCATTAAAATAAATTAATGAATGAAGTCTGTATGCTCCCAACAAACTTAAAAAACAAAATGTGAAAAGTCAGCATTTGTATGGTAGACCCCCCACCACTTTGATCAATGTGTCCCAAAACAAGATAATTATCTTTTCACACTAATTGGAAGCCTATTCCATAAGTTTCATCATAATCACTTCATTATTGTAGGCTGTAGTGTGCATAAAGACACTGAAAAAACTTCAAAAAAGTACAAACAAAATTTTTTTACCGGAAGTGAAAAACCGGAAGTTGGGATGCAGAACTATTGTAAACCGTACTACATACTCATGTACCAAGTTTCTTCCAATTCGCTTATCAGGTACAGAAGTTATTGAGCTTTCAAAAAAACAGGTGCTCCAGGGACCCCCCACCACTTTGTTCACTATCGCTCAAAAACTAATCAGTTCTTTGCCATACATGTTTGCATCTTTTTCCAAAGTGTCATCAAAATTCGTTTACGAACGAATGCTGTGTGCTCCCAACAAACATTGAAAAAAGTGTGACACATTAAACAGGTGTTCGGGAGGACCCCCACCACTTATTCCAATATTATCCAAAAACTAATCAGTTCTTTGTTACTTAAGTCTCCATCTTTTTCCAAAGTGTCATTAAAATAAATTAATGAATGAAGTCTGTATGCTCCCAACAAACTTAAAAAACAAAGTGTGAAAAGCCAGCATTTGTATGGTAGACCCCCCACCACTTTGATCAATGTGTCCCAAAACAAAATAATTATCTTTTTACACTAATTGGAAGCCTATTCCATAAGTTTCATCATAATCACTTTATTATTGTAGGCTGTAGTGTGCATAAAGACACTGAAAAAACTTCAAAAAAGTACAAAAAAAATTTTTTTACCGGAAGTGAAAAACCGGAAGTTGGGATGCAGAACTATTGTAAACCGTACTACATACTCATGTACCAAGTTTCATCCAATTCGCTTATCAGGTACAGAAGTTATTGAGCTTTCAAAAAAACAGGTGCTCCAGGGACCCCCCACCACTTTGTTCACTATCGCTCAAAAACTAATCAGTTCTTTGTCATACATGTTTGCGTCTTTTTCCAAAGTGTCATCAAAATTCATTTACGAATGAATGTTTTATGCTCCCAACAAACATAAAAACTTTGTGGAAAAAACCACCTGTTGTATGGTGGACCCCCCAACCCTTTATCCAATGTGCTCCAAAAGCTGATAAAATCTTTCTCATGTTATTTAAAAGCTTTTCGCAACGTTTCATGAAAATCGATCGGTAATTGTAGGCTACAGTAGGGATAAACACCTGACAAAAAAACTTTTTAACCGGAAGTGACAAACCGGAAGTTGGTATGCAGAAGTATTGGAAACAGTATTAAAACCTTATATACTAAGTTTCAATAAGATCATAGCTCGGGATCAGAAGTTATTCAAGATTTAAACTTAGAGGTGTTCGGGAGACCCCCCGCCATTTTGTCCAAATTTGAAATGAATCCAGATCTTCCATTTTCAAGTGAACCTGTATCATTTGCCAAAGTTTCATCAAGATCATATGCAGAAAACTCTTCAAAATCTTCTTGCTAAATCTCTCGATAATACATATATTCAATCTGAAGATCCAATGACAATTTCAAAAAATTATAATTTTCGTAATGAATTCTTAACCCCTTGTGCATCAATCACGAGTCTGACTCGTGGACATTTATTTTGCTTTGTGAAACAATCACGAGTCTGACTCGTAGAAATTTATTTTACTTTCTAAGACAATCACGAGTTAGACTCGTGATAACAAAATAAATTAAATTCATGGAATCACTTGACTTCATTTCAAAACTGTGCTCGAACGAATGAACCGATTTTAATGAATTTTTTTTTGTTTAAAAGGTACACAGTGACGCCTTATGAAAATATTACTTTAACAAAAAATATTCATATTTTTAGATGATTTTTTAAAATTTTATTTGTTCAAACATGGTGATTTCAAAAAGTATCGTTTTCTTCTCTTTCATAAATATATATATATAAAATGGTGGAATCAATATGGCAGCTACAGGCTTACGGCCTCACTCTGAAAGTATAGAAATTTGGCTACCAACACAAATTTAAAAAATCAACAGATGTGTTGTTTTACTTAGAATGTTGATAATTATAAGTAGTTTCAACTTCCGAGTGGTGTTAAATTTTTTATTCAAAATGGTGGCTCGTAAATATAAAAATATAAAATTAAAAAAAAAACAAATAACAGATCTCCCGTTTTTATATTTTCTTCCATAATTTAGAATATTCATTAACTTTTTACAAAAAACCTGGAAAATTGCACTTTGGAGATGTTTTTTGGAAATTATAGAAGTTTTGTCTATAATTTCCAAAACAATCTTTCGGTATATATTAGCCGATTTTTTTTAAAAATAATTTTCTACAAAAAACTTCAAAATAAATAAAAAAATAAATAAATAAAAAATAAATAAATAAATTAATAAATAAATAAATAAATGAAAAAAATATAAATAAAAATAGATAAAAATTATTAAAATAAATCAAAATAAATAAAAATAAATAAATTAATAAAAATAAATAAAAATAAATAAAAATATATAAAAATAAATAAATAAATAAAAAAATAAAAATAAATAAATAAATAAATAAATAAATAAATAGAAAAATAAATAAATAAATTAATAAATAAATAAATAAATAAAAATAAATAAAAATAAATAAAAATAAATAAAAATACATAAAAAAAATAAAAATAAATAACATAAATGGAAAAAATTAAAATATATAAATAAATAAATAAAAATAAATAAATGAATAAAAATAAATAATAATAAATAAAAATTATTAAAATAAATAGAAATAAATAAAAATAAATAAATAAATAAAAACAAATAAATATATATAAAAATAAATAAATAAATAAAAAAAATAAATAAATAAATAAATAAATAAATAAATAAATAAAAAAGTAAATAAATTAATTGATAACTAAATAAATAAATAAATAAATCAATAAATAAATAAATAAATAAATAAATAAATAATTAAATAAATAAATAAATAAATAGATAAATAAATAACTAAAGAAATAAATAAATAAATAAATACGCAAGTAAGTAGGCAAGTAAGTAAATAAAAAAATAAATAAATAAATAAATAAATAAATAAATAAATAAATAAATAAATAAAAATAAATAAAAATAAATAAAAATAAATAAAAATAAATAAAAATAAATAAAAATAAATAAAAATAAATAAATAAAAATAAATAAACTACCAACATTCTTCGTCCAAGAACGCATATGTTGATATTTAAAATTTGTGCTGGCAATTCTAAATTGCTATACTTTCAGAATGAGGCCGTAAGCCTATATCCGCCATATTTATTCCACCATTTTGAATTTTGAAAAGGGGCACACGACATTGGAAACAAGAGACAATAAGCTACAAATTTTGCCCATAAACCTTCTGAAAAACCTAAATCATTCTGAAGAGCAGGGGGTCTCCGAGTTGCAAAGAATGCCTCATATATATAGTTATTACTTAATTCAAATAAATAAGTAATCATTTCAAACACATAATTTATTTTAACACATAAAACTATATGTTTTATGTATTAAAATTTAATACCTTTAAAACAAAAAAAGTTCAATAAAATCCCTGCACTAGTTTTTAGTAAATCTAAATTTACAGTAAAATAAATCTTTCAAACATAAAAAAATAAAACAAAATATTAAGATTTTTTTTTAAATCGCAAGGTTTAAAAGCTTAAAACTAATATAAAATATAATTTTTTTTATCAGTATAGTACTTTTAAAAAGCCTAACTTAAGTACCTTTCAAACAAAAAAAAAATTATTAAAATCGCTTCACCCGTTCGAGCACAATTTAACTTTTAACTTTCATGTTTCTTAAAAAAGTTCGAGCCACCCTGTAGCTTAGAACTAGTGAGAAAATAAAAAAATAAAAAACACGTGTTAGTTTTTTTTATTATACTAACGATCATCAAAGTTTCAAGAAAATCGGAGCATTTTTTTAAAAGAATTATTTTCCGCACAAAATTTTTCAAACAAATAGTTCAACCAAACATAAATTTTTTTAAACAAATAAAACCTTAAGGGGTTAAAAATGTTTACAAAATTTTATGCAAAGGAAGGAATACCTAGAAAATATTTTATTGAGATAATGTGTTCTTTTAATGATTTTATGTATAAGTATATAAAATCACAATGTGAAAACCTTGAAGAGGAAGAAATGAGAAATAATATGGTCTTGGTATTTGACGACTTTTTTAAAAATAGCATACCACTTACGGATTTTAAAATGATTAAAGAACTTAAAAACACAAATTTTTATATTACAGCGGAAACTCTTAATTTATTCGAAGTTAGGGAGGAATTTGTTGATACAAATAATAAAGCAGGTTACAAAATTGCAACAAACTTCGCGAAAATAGTTTGTCCAGTAGAACTGTTTACCAAACTTTTTCAAAAAACTAACTTTTTAGAAGATGTTTTGAATTATTTAAACCAAATTGATTCGAAAGAAGACAATTTCTTGTATGATATAAGACAATCTAGTTTTTTTAAAGCAAAGACAAATTTGAAAGAAAAGAACACATTACTTTTACCCTTAATTATTTATTTCGACGATTTTGAAGTTAATAATCCTCTAGGATCCCATGCAAATATACGAAAATTAGGTGGAATCTACTTAAAAATTCCATGTCTACCTGTTCATTTACAATCAAAATTAAATGCAATTTTTTTGGGTATGCTATTTTTTACGGAAGACAGAAAAGTTTTTGGTAATAGAAAACTTTTTAAACTCTTCATAAGTAAAATAAATCAGTTATACGATTATGGAATTGATGTTGTAGTTAGAAATTTCAATAAAGTAAAGCTAGTTCCAACTTTAATCACTGGAGATAATTTAGGAATTCATTCTACACTAGGCTTCACTGAATGTTTCACAGCCAAATATAGTTGCAGATTTTGCAATATTGAAAAACAAGAACTTAAGTATTCAGTAAATATAGATAATATTCAACCGATAAACAAAACTTTTTACGATGAGACCTGTACAAAAAATTTTGAAAACTCTAGTGTTAAAGAAATATCTATCTGGAATAAAATGTCCCTTTTCCATGTCACTACAAATTTTTGCGTGGATCCAATGCATGACATCTTAAAAGGTGTCTGTCGATACGATGTTTTGTTGCTGTTAGAAATATTCATTAGAAAAAAAAAATATTTTACTTTGGAACAACTTAACTATAGAATAACAATCTTTAATTTTGGATTGTTACAAGTATGCAAACCTCCTTTATTTAATAAAGACTTTTATAATAAAAAAACAGTCAAAATGTCTGCTGGTGAAATGTTTTGTTTTATAAAAAATTTTTCGCTTCTAATAGGTGACTTGGTACCCGAAGACTGTTTTGAGTGGAGCTTGTATATTACTCTTCGAAAAATTATCGATATTGTTTTTAGTGACTACGTACACAAAGACATTTTTAATAATTTAAAACATTTCATCATCGAACATCATAAATGTTACCTAGAAATATCTAATAGTCATTTGCCATGGAAATTTCACAATCTCTTACATTATCCTTTTATAATGAGTCAAATAGGTCCTTTTAATAATATTTCTGCCATGAGATTTGAGGCATTTCATCAACGGCTTAAAAAAACTGATACTGGTACGAAATGTAAAAAAAATATATTGGAAACAATTTGCGTAAAAAATGGAATACAAATTGCTAACTTTATTTTAAATTATAACGATTTGACCAGTTTTGCGTTAAAAACTAGTTCTTTGAGAAAAGTTCCTCGAGAAACTTGCAGGCAATATAAAGTTAAAGCTAAAGAAAAGATTTATTCAGTTAAATTTGTTCAATTTAATAGCATTCCTGTTAAAGTTGGTATGGTATACTATGAAACAAAACAGCAACTTGTCGTCATTGATCATATATTTAAGTATAACGATAAATTGTATTTAGGAATTTCTTTGTTAAACGGAATATGTTTTGATTGCCATTATTATGCTTATGTCGTAGAAAAAGCATATGAATATAAAACTGTTGCTTTAGATATAAACAAAATTAATAACATTTCTTATATAATTATTACTTCAGATGGTCAACAACTGGTTAATCTAAATTATATATTCCATGAAATAGAACAGAGTTATTAAATTTGTTTGTTTTTTTTATAATATATTATAATTAAATTTATTATGATTGTATTGTAATAAGAAATATATATTAATAATGAATTTTATAATAAATATTTACATTTTCAAAAAATTCATTTACATTTGTTGTGTGTTTTTGTCAAACAGGTTTTCTCTTTTTGATTATATTTGATATATACTAAATAAAACAGTAAGTAGTATATTCAACCATATGGGGTAAACAAAATATGGTTCAAATATCGTCATCATATGGTTTTCTGGTAACCATAAATTTTAATTATTATATCACCATAGTATGGTTATGTCTATAACATCAGCCATAAAATATGCTTAATACTAACCATAGTATGGTTCTGTATGTATAACATTAACCATGAAATATTGTTAATATATCACCATACTATGGTTATGCATTTATAACATCAACCATAAAATATGCTTAATGATAACCATAGTATGGTTCTGTATGCACAACATTAACCATGAAATATTGTTAATATATCACCATACTATGGTTATGCATCTATAACATCAACCATAAAATATGCTTAATGACAACCATAGCATGGCTCTGTATGCATAGCATTAACCATGAAATATTGTTAATATAACACCATACTATGGTTAAGTATCTATAACATCAACCTTAAAATATGCTTAATGATAACCATAGTATGGTTCTGTATGCATAACATTAACCATGAAATATTGTTAATATATCACCATACTATGGTTATGCATCTATAACATCAACCATAAAATATGCTTAATGATAACCATAGTATTGTTCCGTATAAATAACATTAATCATGAAATATGGTTAATAATCACCATGGTATGGTTCTGCATATAAAACATCAACCATAAAATGTGGTTAATTATTATCATAGTATGGTTGTGTATCAATAATATCAACCATAAAATGTGGTTTATCATCACTATAGTATGGATTCTTATATATAATAGCAACCATTATATATAGTTAAAATATCACCATAGTATGATTGTCTAAAAATATGATCAATATAACCATAAAATTTTTTTGTGTGTATTTAATTTAATTAAATTAAGTCAAATCTCAATACACAGTTCCAAACAAAAAAAAAATAAAAATAAACTTGCAAAAGAAAAAAAGAAAGAAAATAATTGAAGGTCTATTTTTTCAGTTTTTGACACAATATTTCGTAATAGTAGATTCTTGTATGAGCTTAGAATGAAGGCAATTCTTCACGAGGATGAAGTTTCCCGGAACGAGCGTAGCGAGTGGAGGGAATCATCCGAGTGAAGAATTGCCTTCATCCTAAGCGAATACAAGATACTATTTTATCCACGACTACAAATATTTCAAATAATTTCATTCAAGTTTTTCTGTAAAAGTTTATATCGCCATATTGAAATATTTCTATGAAAATAAAAACAAAGTAAAATATGTTTGTTTATTTTATATGTATTGTTCGTGTTTTATCGTGTTTATATTACTTTACCAACAAATCAAGTTTTTAATTTGTTAGGGGAATTTTGAATAAATAAAGCGTAATGAAATAAATAAAAAAGAATTTGATATATAGAAAGGAATGAATACAATTACAATGAAAGATTTACGCATGGAAAGTATATATTCTTTAGTAGTCGTGGATAATACATATTCTTCAATTATTAGGGATTTTTTGAGATCAATTAAACTCAGGTAAGTAAAGAAGCAATTGGAATTTTTTCTTCTTTTTCTGGAATTCTTCAATTATATTGTACGATTTAACTGTTGGTCTGTTATATCTGTAGCATACTTAAAGAATCGGAAATGAAATAAGAAATAAACATTGAGAATGCAAAATATTCACTAACCTTTGATGAATGGACTAGCACGAGAAGTTGGCGTTACTTAATTGTACACTTAATTTACACAATCCAAACGAAATCTGCTTTAAATTGGGTCTAGTGCGAATTTAAGGAAGTTGTGATTCGCAAATAACCAAACAGTTATTTACTACAAAACTTGAAAACTTTGGAATACTTTGGTCAGATATTATAGCGATAGTTTGCAACTGTGCAAATGCGAATCTTAAATTTGCATAAATCACAGTATTCATTGGGTTATATACTTATGCTGCTGGTTCATATAACCGCAGTGATACCCACAAAGAGTTCAACATTGATTCTGTTGTGTTAAATAGCCATGACGAAAATATAGAAATTATAATTGTATTCGTAGAGAAAATTATTTTAAAAAATTACCCTTGCGTAACACATGTTTAAAAAATTATGTTATGAACAAATTTAATAAGGAGCTCACATTAGTTTGTAATGGGCAAGATATTGTAGTGCCAAAGGGTTTCCCTCTTCACACTTCTTAGTAATTAAATTGTAGTGCAACTGTTGTTTAGTCTGTCACTACTAAAATATGAAATGTACTGTAATATTTGTTTGTACACTACTTAGTAAAATGAAGATGCCGTTATGTAGTACCAATATTTTGTTTGATGATCCACTACTTATATTATTAACGGTGTTGTGGAATCGTTGGGCACTGTTATTTAATACAAAAGATGTAAGGGAATTCTAGTTTATATTTGTTTTTTATTTTTATTATAAATATATTGGGAATAGAGCCTATTTAAAAACAAATTAATTATTTTAAATTAAAATGTATATTTTACGAAACGTAAAATATACATTTTAATTTAAAATAATTAATTTGTTTTTAAATAGGCTCTATTCCCAATATATTTATAATAAAAATAAAAAACAAATATAAACTAGAATTCCCTTACATCTTTTGTATTAAATAACAGTGCCCAACGATTCCACAACACCGTTAATAATATAAGTAGTGGATCATCAAACAAAATATTGGTACTACATAACGGCATCTTCATTTTACTAAGTAGTGTACAAACAAATATTACAGTACATTTCATATTTTAGTAGTGACAGACTAAACAACAGTTGCACTACAATTTAATTACTAAGAAGTGTGAAGAGGGAAACCCTTTGGCACTACAATATCTTGCCCATTACAAACTAATGTGAGCTCCTTATTAAATTTGTTCATAACATAATTTTTTAAACATGTGTTACGCAAGGGTAATTTTTTAAAATAATTTTCTCTACGAATACAATTATAATTTCTATATTTTCGTCATGGCTATTTAACACAACAGAATCAATGTTGAACTCTTTGTGGGTATCACTGCGGTTATATGAACCAGCAGCATAAGTATATAACCCAATGAATACTGTGATTTATGCAAATTTAAGATTCGCATTTGCACAGTTGCAAACTATCGCTATAATATCTGACCAAAGTATTCCAAAGTTTTCAAGTTTTGTAGTAAATAACTGTTTGGTTATTTGCGAATCACAACTTCCTTAAATTCGCACTAGACCCAATTTAAAGCAGATTTCGTTTGGATTGTGTAAATTAAGTGTACAATTAAGTAACGCCAACTTCTCGTGCTAGTCCATTCATCAAAGGTTAGTGAATATTTTGCATTCTCAATGTTTATTTCTTATTTCATTTCCGATTCTTTAAGTATGCTACAGATATAACAGACCAACAGTTAAATCGTACAATATAATTGAAGAATTCCAGAAAAAGAAGAAAAAATTCCAATTGCTTCTTTACTTACCTGAGTTTAATTGATCTCAAAAAATCCCTAATAATTGAAGAATATGTATTATCCACGACTACTAAAGAATATATACTTTCCATGCGTAAATCTTTCATTGTAATTGTATTCATTCCTTTCTATATATCAAATTCTTTTTTATTTATTTCATTACGCTTTATTTATTCAAAATTCCCCTAACAAATTAAAAACTTGATTTGTTGGTAAAGTAATATAAACACGATAAAACACGAACAATACATATAAAATAAACAAACATATTTTACTTTGTTTTTATTTTCATAGAAATATTTCAATATGGCGATATAAACTTTTACAGAAAAACTTGAATGAAATTATTTGAAATATTTGTAGTCGTGGATAAAATAGTATCTTGTATTCGCTTAGGATGAAGGCAATTCTTCACTCGGATGATTCCCTCCACTCGCTACGCTCGTTCCGGGAAACTTCATCCTCGTGAAGAATTGCCTTCATTCTAAGCTCATACAAGAATCTACTATTACGAAATATTGTGTCAAAAACTGAAAAAATAGACCTTCAATTATTTTCTTTCTTTTTTTCTTTTGCAAGTTTATTTTTATTTTTTTTTTGTTTGGAACTGTGTATTGAGATTTGACTTAATTTAATTAAATTAAATACACACAAAAAAATTTTATGGTTATATTGATCATATTTTTAGACAATCATACTATGGTGATATTTTAACTATATATAATGGTTGCTATTATATATAAGAATCCATACTATAGTGATGATAAACCACATTTTATGGTTGATATTATTGATACACAACCATACTATGATAATAATTAACCACATTTTATGGTTGATGTTTTATATGCAGAACCATACCATGGTGATTATTAACCATATTTCATGATTAATGTTATTTATACGGAACAATACTATGGTTATCATTAAGCATATTTTATGGTTGATGTTATAGATGCATAACCATAGTATGGTGATATATTAACAATATTTCATGGTTAATGTTATGCATACAGAACCATACTATGGTTATCATTAAGCATATTTTAAGGTTGATGTTATAGATACTTAACCATAGTATGGTGTTATATTAACAATATTTCATGGTTAATGCTATGCATACAGAGCCATGCTATGGTTGTCATTAAGCATATTTTATGGTTGATGTTATAGATGCATAACCATAGTATGGTGATATATTAACAATATTTCATGGTTAATGTTGTGCATACAGAACCATACTATGGTTATCATTAAGCATATTTTATGGTTGATGTTATAAATGCATAACCATAGTATGGTGATATATTAACAATATTTCATGGTTAATGTTATACATACAGAACCATACTATGGTTAGTATTAAGCATATTTTATGGCTGATGTTATAGACATAACCATACTATGGTGATATAATAATTAAAATTTATGGTTACCAGAAAACCATATGATGACGATATTTGAACCATATTTTGTTTACCCCATATGGTTGAATATACTACTTACTGTTTTATTTAGTATATATCAAATATAATCAAAAAGAGAAAACCTGTTTGACAAAAACACACAACAAATGTAAATGAATTTTTTGAAAATGTAAATATTTATTATAAAATTCATTATTAATATATATTTCTTATTAATTAATAAATTAATTATTTTAAATTAAAATGTATATTTTACGAAACGTAAAATATACATTTTAATTTAAAATAATTAATTTGTTTTTAAATAGGCTCTATTCCCAATATATTTATAATAAAATTAATATAAAAGCCTACAATATACTATTATTTGTTTTTTAGTTACACAATCACTTATGTTCTAGTTTATAATTAACATTAACAGATAGTTCACAATTTTCAGAAACTTTTGACTTATAAACTATTTATTATATTTTAGAAAACCGTAGTAGATTTTTTGTTCACTTTCACGACATTCAACTGATGAACATGTAACGTATAATTTAGGTAATTTTATTTTATTTAATTCAATTTTATTGCTAGTTATATTCTGAACGACTTTCTTGATTTGTACTTTTTAAAGATATAACCGAAATGACTGATTTTATTTATTTTTGTGAAAACTGACTGAATTTTTAAGTTTTACTCACTTGTTGTAAAATTGACTCTTCTTAAATTAATTAAATAATTGTTACTGAACGACTGTTCGATTATTCATTAAAATATTACTTATATAATTAAAAAAATGATTACTCGTTGATTATTGTTTTTGAAATCGAAACAACTGACCTACTGATTTTGTTTTAATTAAATTTATTTAATGCCAATGTCGCGAATTGATTTTATTTAAATTAAACGATATTAAAAAATATTTTAAAATAACCCAGAAAAAGGTAATTAAAAGGTAGGTTATGAAATATTTGTTTTCAATTTTAATAGAGTTTTAGGTCAATTGTTTTTATATTCATGGGTAGGAATTTAGAAGATATTGCGAATATACTTTGAGAGGTTGTTGTAGGAAAACTATGTAATTTGTTTTACTACATTCCTCCCCCACGGAATAAAAAATTTTGTTTTCATCGTTAGAGCTAGTTAACGATGAACACAAAATTTTACCAAATTATGTTTGCTTTTGAGAAAAAGGAAAGAGAAAAAAAAAATAAGTGAGTAACGTTATCTTAGTCTTATATAAATATATAAATATTGAATAAGATATGTTTTTATCGTCGTAATAAAATTAAGAGGGGCCCTTATAATTATAATTTGTATTATAATAATATGTATTTATATTAATTTAATTTTGTTTAATCCATGCTATGTACTATAAATATTTAATAAATTTAAACGGTTTACAATTGTTTTGGGCCGTCAAGTTAAATTGCTTGTTTCTGTATGATTACAAAATAATTATTTTAATTTAATATGTATACTAGTGATTGCTTATATTATGCTAGTGATTGCTTATGACTAATTTTAGTAAACTTATTATTTTTATTGGTTGTATCGATAGTTGAATCGTATTGGTTATTGATTGATTGATTGTATTAATAGTATGAATTATTGTGATCAACTTACTTAGTTGTGGTAAACTAAAAATTGTAGTAAATTATTTGTTTTTGTTTCAATTAAAATATTACGTTGTTTTGATTATCTCGCGTATCTTACAAACTACTGTCTTAATAAAATATGTATATTTATGCTATATTGATTATTTATGCTTAATGATTTTAAAATTATTATTTCTATTGATTGTATTAATAGTGGAAATCGATTTGATAGTAAAATTATTATTTTTCAATTACATATTATTTTTCTTTTAAGCATTTGTATTACTACCTAAAATATAATGTATACTAAATAAAACAAATCAAAATTATTCAGATCAGCTATACTACTTAAAACAAACAAAAATGATTAAAAACATCAAAAAAGAATAATTGAAATTATAAATAAAACTTCTTTTAACATGAATAAATAGAAAAAATGTGTGTGTACAGGCATGTTGCTAATTATAGTTTAATTTCTTGTTTATTCTGTTTTCGTTTACTTGTTTTCAAAATAGCCTAAAATTCCAACGGCCGGACAAGCTCTCCACACTTTGTCGTTTGTTTTCTGCAATTGGAAAAATGTAGAGATCCCCTTTTTCTTGTACGAGAGGAACATTTGGTTCTAATCCGTCTACCTGGTCTAGTTTGGTCTTTTTTGCTATGGTTGTTTCGTTGGGCGAAGCTTGGTTTCTGACTGTTTTCGCGACGAGAGGTATTGTCGTTTGGATTTGTCTGTCTTTATTAATCCTGTTCTTACGTTTGAGGATGAGCTTTAGTATGTATATTACTAGTATCACTCCTATAAAACTGACCGTTGAGTATGTAGCTATACCCTGTATTTGTATCTGGTCTTTTTGGTGATTATTAGTTCTGGCTTGTTCTGTTAGTATTAATTTGTACTCGAGGTCAGTCATTGTGTCATCAGCGTCATTCATTTCTTTGTTGTAACGTTCGTTATGTGTGATTGAAAAAATGTTCCGCGTTGGGTTTGGGGTTATTGTATACAGTGATGTAAAATTCCATATTTCCTGCCATTTAAGTGGCGGGTATACGGGATTTACTGGTTGTTTCATGTTCAGTTGCTCTCTGTGTTTTATTCTAATAGGGTATAGCTGGTTGTTAGCAAGAACGTCACAGTTTCGGTTGAATTTGATCGTACCTTGTCCGATGAGGCGTTCTGCCGTTGTATTGGCACATGTCACGAAAACGGTTTGTTCCGTTCTGAAAACGTATAAGATTGTATTATGACAATGTATACAATTACTATACAATTACTACAATATTCTGTGTCAATCGTACTTAAATTTCCCGTTATCTTTATCTATAGTAATAAACTACAGAGAATAGCGTTATTCGAAAATGTATGAATACATTTTCAAAGACTTCTCAACCGACTTGTTTGCAAAAATATAATTATTTAAAATATTTCGATGTTCAACTGACACTTCCAAGAAGCCAGTATTAAATTCTGTTTCATTTTCTATTTTTTTTTTCGCCTAATTATGAAAAACTAAAATGAATTAAAAAAATATGATATAAACAATTTAGTTAATAATTAATTGATAATTAATAACATTGGAATTATTTATTTTAAAACGACAGTTTTGGAAAATGAAATCGGGCGGACTTGTGGAATTTTGAGCATTGTAGAAAATACTGGAAATTTAAAATATTGGAACTAAAAATATTAATATTTATTATTTTGGGCTATTCGGCTATTCGGATAGGTTTCAACTTCCAAAAATGTTGTAGTTGCATTTTGTAGTTGCTGATTTAGTTGATCGTTGCTGATTTTTGACACTAATGATGATGTTATACTGATATTTTAAGATGGTTTTCTTCAACCTTGCTTCTAACAATCCACACAAGCAGAGTTTGTTGTAAAATCTGCACACCTTTGATTAGTTGAATATGGCTGCTGGTTAAAATCTTATAAAGAATATCTCTGCACCTAATAATGCATCGATTTAATTCCAAATAAAGAAGCTTTAGTCTGCAACTTTATTTGATGGTATTGACTAATTTGAATTGTAGACATGGTTTGATGGTAATGAATTCATTATTTTCGGTACAATAAAAAATTCCAAATATTCTTGATAATTGCAATACATAGCTTTAATATTTGTTGAAGTTTTTTGATGTAGATGTGTTTCTGATTCATTCAACCCTGATATCGGTTGATTTATTTATTTTCTTTTAATACCAAATTTAGTAGCAACTTTAGTAGGTGTTCGAATATCCCAAGGAGAAAGGTTTAGAGAACGGTTCCTAGGACACTTATATCACACTTCTACTTCATCTTCACAGACCAAATACAGGAGTAAAAAATAAAACGATATCGTTTTACCTCCAAATGGAAATAAATATTTTCTTTCAAACTCAAAACTGTGAAAACTTAATTACTTCGGTCTGAAAGACCTAAGTATTACATTCATGAGCTCAAAGTGAAATTCTTACCCCCACTTTTTTTGACATTTCTCGACGTTTTAGGACCTCCTGATTCTAAAACAGCAAAAAAAAAAATGTATGTCTGTCTGGCCGGCCGTCCGCCGTCATTACCTACGCTGCAGGGAAAACCGCTTGAGGGATTTCAAAAAATTTTTTTTCTAAAAATAGGTATACTCAAGGGACAGGTCCGAAAGGACGCTGTGTTCGATAACTGTACCGGAAGTGTGTCAAAAAATCATTATGTGTGTCAAAAATAGCCAATTTTCATATTTTTGGCTTAAAAAACGTTCATTTTAAGTGATTACGAGCAGGAACATTAAATTTGGAGAAATCTTGATGGTCGGGATTGGTATGTGAGATCAAAAACTAGATTATTGCATTATAAGTTTGTCAAAAAAATGTTGTCAAGTGTGTCAAAAGAAAGATTTTTATTTATTTTTTTACCTAATTTTTTGGAAAAAAAATAAAATTAATTGTTTGTTTGAAATGAAGTTTTATTGTTATTATTGAGAATTATGGCATTATAAGTTTGTCAAAAAAATGTTGTCAAGTGTGTCAAAAGATTTTTATTTAGTTTTTTACCCAATTTTTTGGAAAAAAAATGAAATTGTTTCTTTGAAATGAAATTTTATTATTATTATTGAGAATTATGGCATTATAAGCTTGTCAAAAAATGTTGTCAAGTGTGTCACAAGAAAAGTTTTTATTTATTTTTTACCCTATTTGTTTAGAAAAAAATAAAATTCATAGTTCGCATGACGTGATATTTTATTATTATTATAGAGAATTATGGCATTATAAGTTTGTCAAAAAATGTTGTCAAGTGTGTCAAAAATGATTTCATTTAATTTTTTAGCCAATTTTTTGGGAAAAAAAATGTAGCTGTTTTTATGAAGTAAATGTAATTTAAAATGAAATTGGACATGGAAATTTTGAATTTGTTATAGTTTTTGAAATATTTTTGGAATTTTGAAAAAGTTTGTATTTTTGATTTTGTAATAATTTTTGCAATATTTTTAGAATTTCGGCAAAAGTTTTAATTTTTGATTTTGTAAGAATTTTTGGAATATTTGTAGAATTTTGAAAAATTTTTAATTTTTGATATTATTATAATTTTTGGAATTTTGAAAAAATTTTCAATTTTTGATTTTGTAATAATTTTTGCAATATTTTTAAAATTTTGGAAAAAGTTTGAATTTTTAAGAAATTTTGAAATATTGGAATTTAGAAAAAGTTTAAATATTTGATTTTATTCTAATTTTTGGAATTTCGAAAAAGTTTGATTTTATTTAATTTAACAATATTTTTGGAATTTTGATTATAATTTTCTGGCAACGTATTGATGTTTCGTGTTAGTTTTAAACAGAGATAAAAAATACTTGTACTTTAACAAAGAGTTGTGTTTGATATACATCGCTGCCCAAAACTAAAAACCATGTCCTCATAAAAGTTTTTTGCCGAAAACTATATCAAAAACCTTTACCCAGACCGAAGTCTTGATATCTCAGAGCTGTGAGATTTCAGCCCCTCCATATTTTTTGTTTTAAATTTAAAAAAAAAATTGTTTGTCTGAATGCTGTGTTCAATTATTACTACTTTTCTTCTTCTCATATAAAAATAAACTTTGTACATTAAGGAGAAGGAACGAAATCAAAAATGTTTAACTTTATATTAAAATTTGAATGAGTGCAAAGTGAGTGCTCAAATAAAATAAAATTGGAATCTATAATTTAAAAACCGATGGTTTTTTAAGTAAGCACAAGTTCACATATCTTCAAATAAAAAAAAATTGATCACTTACACGGGAACATTAACAATTCTTTTAAGCATGTAAAATTTAAAATAAAACAACCAAAACGTAAAGTTATATTTTTTGTTTTTAATAAAATGTATTGTGTAGTAGGAATTACAATATGTGTCACAATAACACATAAAAACCTTTTGAGACCAAGGTCCCACAACAACATACGTTCAAAGATTTTGATGGACGTAAATCTTTCTTTTTTTTGTTTTTTTATATTTTTGGTCAAAGAATGGATAACTTAACCAAAAATCCCATCACTGACAAAATATGACATGGGCCAATATTTTATGATAGAATAGAGGAAATAAAAGTAAATTAAAAAGTAAATAGCAAATTTTAAAAAAATTTGCTGAAACAAAACAAAAATATATAGTTGCCAATAATCCAGCAGGTTGCATATTCCTTGATCCTGTGACGCACTGTCTTTCTTGAAGATCAAATCCCACACATAGTTATATGAAGGCTCGTTTCCTCAAAGACGCAATAGCGTATCATCATCAAGGATTATTTCACAGCTAAAATTGATGGTGCTAACGTTGTCTGAATACAATTCATCCGCCACCACCCCTAAGATGTTACCTTGGCTAGTGATATCTCACGTTAGCTCGTATGTCCATAGCAGGGACTGGAGTACGCGGGGCTGTCACACCCGTAGATCAAAAATAAAAAAAAATTTCAAACCAATAAAAACTGATCCCTACATGCGGAGAAACCGCAATTAACACCAATAAAAGACAACATAAAAGGCAATCTGAAAAATCCAATTTATCTTAATAACAATCATGAGTATTTTATAAATCCAATTCAATAACTCAATTGGCTATTAAAATGATGTATCATTGCTCTTAAAAATTGTAAAGTACCAACTTTTTCAACTTCAACTTATTCAAGTATTTCAAAATAATATTACTCATACCTTAAACTTATATCGCTCAACACCTGTTCAAATTATTTCACACAAATTTTAAAAACATAATTTAATTTAAGATTCATTTGAACTATAAATTTCCCATTTTAAATATGACAGACATATGGACAAACAACACTCGATTACCATAAATACACGGTTTTCGTTTTTTTTTTCTTATTATATTTGGTCACGTCACATCATATTTTTGATTTTATTAAAAGAAATAAAAACACTTTAAATCTTTCATTTATTACATCTTTTAATTCCAACTTGTTAATAAAAAATTAAATAAAAGAAATGAAAAAAACATAAAATTAAGATGAAGATCGATGATTTTTAAAATCTTAATGTGATAATTTATGGATTAAAATTAAAATTAAATTTTTATATAAAAAGAAATATGATTTGATTGATTTGGGATGAATGCAAATATTCTTTTATGGCTGGCTCACTTTTACAAGGGTATATTAATAAGTGGTTTATCCCTAGGTGACTCATTAAAATATTTATAAACATACATTTAATTTGAAGATTGTGGAAGGCCATATGGTTGAAATCTAGAAATCTATGGCTCACTTCAAGTAAAGACTGACCCGACAATACGAAAAAAATCTATATCGTAAACATGACATCGTAAACATAAACTTTGATTTCTATGCAATCAAATCAGATCAAAGGAACAAGATGAACTTAAATATATTAACACTTGCAGCCCATTGCAGCATTTAATGAGTTATCACTACGGTCTGCAAGAAGCCAAATAGCCAAATATCAAAATCTTGGAATATCAAAATCGGAAATGAACTAAAAAGCAAAAAAATAATTTTGCATTGACACAACGTTATATTGCAAAAGAATGAAACGTTATTTTCAGTTCAACTGTTATGTCTTTTATTATTATATTATCTTTAAAATTGTAACAAGGAAAAAATTCTTAGATGTTATTAAATAGAACTTAACACAAATGCAAACTTTAGATGTATAGTAGTGGGTGGCGCAGCCATATTGTACCATGAATTTATTATTCGATCTGAATTCAAATTTAAAATTGTTTTTTTGTTTGCCAAACGTTAATCATAGCAATACAATACATAATATGGTTTGTTTATATGGTTTCGAAATAACTTCTTTTAACTCGTAAAGGGATCAGTTGCATGGAGGGATAAGTTTTTGTTGATTGGTAATATTTTTTATTTTGATCTACAGCTGTGATGATTCCGCGTACTCCAGTCCCAGTTATTGACTCTATTCAGTTGACGGTGGTACCCTAAATTGAATCTATCTCTTGAGTATTCGAAGTATTCCTTCATGGTGGCACACTTTTCAAATAACTATGTGTGGCCTTTAATCATTGCGAAATAGTGTCACTTTGAGTGACGAAAAAGCACTAATTTTCTTTTTATTCAAATGAAATGAAAGAAAATAACAAAATAAACTCCAAAGGAGTGAACTAAAAGCAACAAAAAATTTACTCTTACGAGTGAGAACGATATTAGAAATATAGAGTACATTTTGCTGTTTTTTGGTGATTGAAAATTTCTTCATGTAAACGTAAAACGTTTTCGTCTCGCGTAGGAAATACAGTTATTTCTACGATAGTAAATATATTAACGATATTTATTATAAATTATTAAATTAGAAATCGACAACATAATATTGTAAATTCATCTTCAATTTTTTCATGGTTGCTTTGTTTTCTTTTTGTTTTTGTGCCGTAAATGTTTCATATAGGAACGTAAGCTGTCCATAAGTGTCCCTCACCTGTATTCATTTTATCAATTCATTAAACTTTAAGGTCGATCTTCATATGAAGACTTAATTTAATCGATTAGTTGTATATAGTTTTTCTAATATATAAACTATATTAGTTGACTATCGGTTAATTAGAAATCCGGTGTATTGATGGTTGTTGATGTTTTGCTTAAAAACACTTTGACCTATATGGGAGTTGAACCCTTGTCCGCCGAGTTCGAAGTACAGCGTTCTACCACTAGGCCAATCCACACACCGCTTTGATTTAAAATTTTTTATAAAATTACATGAAAATATTATAGCAACAACAATTTGTTATTTAGCGAAACTGATTTTACACTAGTGGAAAAAAAACATTTTTACAAGGAATTAAGTCTACATGAAAATAGAATTTTAATATGCTATCATAAAAAATTTTATTGGTGAAATAGTATTCATATTTGAGGAGTGAAAAAAACGCTCGAATAAAATAGAATTGTAACTGGTAATAAAAATAAAGAAGCTTGCAGACCACGAAACTTTTTCTGCTGACCACTAAGGGACAGAAACACTGTGCTACACAACACATTTTATTAAAAAAACTGATTACAGTCCGTTGTATTGACTAATAGAATAACTAACATGACTAAGTGGATTGCAAATCGAATCACGAAGCCGATAAAATAAGAAATTTGACAAAAAATAACGCTTGTTTGTAATTTCAGTATGTTTTGAGTAAATAATACTTTAAAATATGAAAAAATGAAAAAAAACAAAGTGTTACTTTTTGTAATCGCCATGTTTGAAGAAATAAAATTAAAAAAATTCATCTAAAAACATATGTTTTTTTGCCAGTGTAATATTTTTATAAAGCCTGATTTCAAATTAAAAAAAATTATTCAAATCGAATCACCCATTCGAGCACCAATTAACTTTAGACTTTGATTGATACCAAATTTCGAGCCACCCTATGTCAAAACTAGATGGTAAAAAAAGAAAACACGCGTTTTAATTTTTTTGATGGGAACTATCCAACTGCGATTTATTGTAAGCCCGAGTTCGACTAGTGAAAGGTTTTATTTCTAGAACGTACTTGGAAAAGTTTTGGAAAGTAGAAAAGACCTTGGGTATATGCTCATCTATATATAAATACGTAAGCATTATTTTTGTGGTACCATAATTAAAGTTATTTCCCTCGACAAAAGTGGTCTATAGATATAGTTGGCAGATATAGTTGGCAAGGTTTTGAGTACTAGATGTGCCAAAACACATTTTTTTGGAATTTGGTAGATTTTTTTGAAAAAATAGGCGAAAAATGTGAAGGTTTTGAATATTTTATTCGACTATTTTGTTTTTTTTTGGGTAATTTGCTTCACCATTCAAAATCACAATCACACTCTGAAATAATGTGTTGTAGTTATTTTGTTGGGAGGTCTATTTACAATTTCTATTTACAATTGCCGAATTTCGGCCACTGGACGATTCTAGTAAAAACAAAAATGCGTCACAATCCATATGTTTTTGGGAACATGTTGGGAGCAAGATATTTCTATTGTAACATTTTTGTTGACCTCGAATATATTAACACTCAAATTCAAGAATTGCTCGGGTGTTTTCTTCGAAATGTTACATGGTAATTTGATCAAAATTATTAAATATAGTTAAATTGCTGCCTAGTCCAAATGATTGATTCAAACAGATTAATGACAGAGCCGAGCCGAGCTTAATTATTAAATAAAATTTGGTGTTGAGTTCAAGGTATCAGTGTAGATCTAAGTGTGTCATTTCAATAGTCATGTTAATCTTTCCTCACCTATAACAATGAATTCCTTTAAACATGACCTTTACCATTAAATTCGTTTATTTTAACTGGTTTAGCAAAGATGTTGACAACAACCAAGCATTAACTTCTATTAACTTCTATTAACAGAAATAACACGCTCTTACCCATATAAAAACACATCGTTAACACATTTTTAATACTAGTATAATAATTCATTTGACCTTTTCATTTAATCTAAATGCATTTACAATTATATTGTTGTTAATATTTAAATAATTTCCATACAAAATAATAAGTAAACCATAAAAAAACCAATCTTACGTTATAAATTAATATTAAAGTGACAAGTTTAGATAGATTTATGCATTACTTGATTCCACGCAGCGTTTAAATTGTATTTTTATTTAAATTTAATACTTTTTCAGGTTATTATAAAAATATAAATTTATTTTCGATTCAATGATTAATTGTGGATTAATTTATAATATTTCGTATTTTTTATTAGCGTTGTTCATTGCAGGATACAGTAGCGATTAAACTACTTAAATCATCTCTTAACTTTATTTCTCTATTCATGTGCACCTACAATCTACATGCAAGAAAAATTTTATGAATGTTGATTTATTCATGGAATTCATGTTCGTTTAAAGTATATGAATCTGTTTTCCCATTAAAGCCATTAAATCGATTTATTTAACCGATACTGTGTCAGTTCTTATATGGAACTCAATGGTGTATAATTAATTGAAAAATAAATAAGAAATTTATAATCAAGAAATGTTTTTTTCGTTTAATTTATCATGAACATTTCATAATTCTGTTTCTTATTGTGTTTTATTGAGTTGTTGTAGTCATTTATTATAGAGTTTTTCCAATAATTTATTTTACGGTGTGTCGATTGAATTACTAATTATTTATGGGATTTTAGTTGATTTAGTCCGAAAATTAATGAATAAATTCGTTATGTTATTGGAATTATAAAGAGTTGGAAATGTTAATGGTTGAGTTTTTTTGGTTTAAGTTTTAATTACAAAACAGATACCGTAAGATGATAATTTAAAAGTGGAGCAAGTTGTTGTTTTGATTAGTTGAAAGTTTTATCACTTTTAAGCCGTAAATTATTCACAAGCAATTTGTGTTTTTTGGAGATAGAATACAAAAACTAATTGTGTAATTGTGATAATGAAACTTTGTGATAACTACAAATTAATAGATTATAAAATTAATTATTAAATTCTGAACCCATTCATTTTAAACTGTGCAAAAATTATAATTAATTTTTGGTTCGATATATAAATGAGTTTTCTTTAGCAACGATTTGTCTGTGTGTTGAATATTCTTAGGCCATTTCAACATGCAAATTATCCTCGTGTTACCTAAATATATAAGGCATTAAAATTAGTTTAGGTAATTAAAACTCTATATATTGTTAGTGTTATGATTCTACACAATCAAAACTAATCAATACAAAACGAAAATATGGAGGGGCTGAAATCTCAAGGCTCTGAGATAACAAGATTTCGGTCTGGGTTAAGGATTTTGATATAGTTTTCAGCAAAAAACTTTTATGAGGACATAATTGGTTTTTATAAATGGTTTTTAGTTTTGGGCAGCGATGTATATCAAACATAACTTTTTGTTAAAGTATATGTATTTTTGAAGACCGTCTGAAATTCACAGATCAATACGATCATTAGATGTTTTAAAATTTTGGAAAGGTCTTGAGTTTCGAACAGTTTTGCTTTACGTGGGCCCAGTTATTTTTAAAAATATTTTGTCCAAAAATGTTTACACACATTTTTTAAAATTATCATGCGCGACTATCATCTGTTCATCTGAAGAATATTTGAATTTTACCCATGTTGCGCATGAAATATTTCGCGACTTTGTAAAAGATTATTATCGTATATATTGTTACGTTTTTCTAACCTTACTTCGAATTGGCCTAACTCACAATTCGATAAACGCAATTCCCAATCTCTTTCTGAGTTCGATCACTGATTAGTAAGCACAACCACCAGGTTTTATTAAGTATTCAACTCCTTAATTGTTCCACAACAACAGGAAACAATACAGCAAACAATATTCCTGACTAGAATATTCTTTCAACAGCTTCAGAACTCCAACGGTTTATTGTAGAAATTTCCAGTTCACACGTTGAAAATAATACACAAAATATTTCTACTCAATAAAACTTATAACTTTATTACACTTATAACTTTACACAAAACTAATTTAAATATCACTTTTATAATTTTAACTTCACTATGGTAGGTTTAAAATAACACTAATTTTACATTTAATTTCACTTTACTGTCGCAGGTCTAAAATAAAACTAATTAAAAACTACAAAAGGTATTTTTCTTATATACCTTCTGCAATACTTCTAGATAATTCGACATCACTTTCCAGAAACCTTGAGAAAACATTAGAATACTCGATTATTTTACGTTATGTTGATTTGATTCATAAAATCGTTTATGTTGACCCTATTTCTAAGAAGAGACAACAACAACAATATTCATTTCATTAACTTGTTTGTTGATTTTATTTTCCTGGAAGTGACCGTAATCGTTTAGATCTTTCTGTAATCGTCTAGATTTTTCTGCACTCGTAACATTACCCTCCACTTAAGCCTGTTCGTCCCGAACAGGATCTAGCTCTCTCCTCCAATTATTGAATCCAAAAACATTTTTTTTTTCTTTTCCTATTTCCCAGGCTGTTTAGAATTACTTCCGGTTCCTTTCTAAGTACTGGGCCATTACTTTGTTTTATGTCAGCCCACCGTGATGAGTAGGGATTCCCGTTATTTCTAAAGTGCTTCTTATCATTCCCCTTTGGGAGTTTCACAATGCCATGTCTCCGAACCATTCTCATTTTCAGCTGCGATTCATCCCCGTTTGCAGCTATTTGAACCACCTCTTTTACATCGCTCACTTCGTTATGGGCTTGGACCTGTTTCCTTTTTAACTTTCGGCATTTGTTTAATCGTCTGCGTCGGTTGACGTTTCTTTCCGTCATCTGTTTGGATGATGGTTCTGGATTTTCATCTGCACTGCATAGTTTCTCATCGCTGCCAATATCTGTTGACTCTGCCTTATTCACAAGTAGTGGCATCTGAACATTATTAACCTTTAGGATCCCACATCCAAAATCGAAGACTAAATCATTCGCCTTCATGAAGTCCATCCCCAAAATGACTTCATCCATAATGTCTGCCACTAGCACCTCTTGTTGATAGCAGTTATTTCCCAATTTTATTTCAGCGATTCTTTTACCTTCTATTTCAGCACATTCTCCAGTTATTGTTTGGAGTTTCAATCCATCTGATGGTTCCAAAACACCGTCAATTAAACCTTTGCAAACGAATGTTCGAGCTGAACCTGTATCCAGTGTCATGAAGCAACTTTTACCTTCAAGTTGTCCATTGATACCCAAGCTTTCACCATTTACCGCAATTCTTGTAATTGGAATGTAGGCTGCACTCTCCTCACTTTTTGGCTTTATAGTTGCACCGCCAACAGGCTTCCGTTGAATAGGAGACGAAGATCTATCATGCTTCCTGTTCCAGCAGTCCTGTGAGATATGGCCCGATTTCCTACATATCCAGCACAGGAGTTTTCTACTGCTGTTCCTGAACCCTACGTGTTCCATTTCTTCGGCTCCTCTGTTCTTCACAGAAGACGACAATCTGTCTGCTTCCCCGTTTTTCTTGCACTCCCGTGCCATGTGACCCTCTTCATCACATACCCAGCATCTGATGTCGCTTCTATCTCTGTGTGCCAAAACTTCCCATTTGATGTTCCCCTCTACATTCCTTTTTCTGCATCCACCAGATGGCATACACCGCCTCTGTACCATCTCATATTGCATTGCGTATGCGACAGTTTCATGGAAAGTCGCCTTAGGTGTAGTCATTACTTTGATCCTGGTTTCTGGATCTCGGATACCATCTGTAAAAGCCTCTATCTTCATCTTTTCCATAAAATACGACGGAGTATTTGAGTGAGCAAAATGTACTAGCCGTTCCACTGCCGAAGAATAGTCCTAAAGGCTTTTCCCATTCCGTTGCAAGCGACCCTTTAGCTCGATCCGGTATAGCTCCTTTTTGTGGTCGCTGCCATATTTTCGTTCCAACGCATTCATCACTTCAGCATAACTTTTGCGATCGTTTTCTGGTACTGCCTGTAATGCTTCAGCTGCTTCCCCTTTAAGCGCAACTATTAATGCGGCAAGACGATTTTCTGCGTTCCAAACATTCTGATCTGCTGCGGTTTCGAACTGGAACTTGAAGATGCCGAACGAAGTTGTTCCATCGTATGATGGTGGTTTTAGTTTGATATTTGCTACTTGATGTACCACCTGGGAAATAACTTTAGCTGTTTCAACATCCTGTAACCTTTTCTCAAAATCGTCAACTTTAGTTACGACCTTATTTAAATCACGCTCAAATTCCAGCATTTCTGTTTGAATTTTCTCGACTTTAACATCGAATGCCGTTGACATTTGTAGAAGTTTCTCGTCCAAGTGTTGATTTATGCTAATATTCAACTCATTTATTTGCTGGTTCATCTCATCTTTATTTGCAGCAAGTGTTGCAGTAATCTCTTCCTTACTAACAGCCATGTTATTGTTGACTATTTCCAGCTGTTGATTGATGTTGCTACTGATTTCTTCCTTAGTAGCAGCCATTTGTTGATTGATGTTACAACTAATCTCTTCCTTGGTAGCAGCCATATTTGTATTTACATCATCCAGTTTTTGATTCATGTTGGAATTAATTTCTTGTTTTGTCTGGCTTATATTCAAATTCATTTGCTGCATCATAGCCATTAACTGCGTAAATCACATTTGCAGGTGGCAATGAGGTTGTTGTTTCCGCAACAGAACTTTTCTCCTCATCAGCTGCTATTGAATCAGCATTTGTACTAATCACTCCAAACTGGTAACTTTCCACAACTACTCCACTAGCTTCCATAGCTTCTCGAAGCCGTATCGTCAATTCAGTTTTGTTTCCGGTTGTTGACAATCCACGTTGTTCTAGTTCTTTCTTTAACTCAAGAAAATTCAAATCACTTAATAAAACCATTATTAACAGCCAACTAATCCGCCGATGTCACCAATGTTACGTTTTTCTAACCTTACTTCGAATTGGCCTAACTCACAATTCGATAAACGCAATTCCCAATCTCTTTCTAAATTCGATCACTGATTAGTAAGCACAACCACCAGGTTTTATTAAGTATTCAACTCCTTAATTGTTCCACAACAACAGGAAACAATACAGCAAACAATATTCCTGACTAGAATATTCTTTCAACAGCTTCAGAACTCCAACGGTTTATTGTAGAAATTTCCAGTTCACACGTTGAAAATAATACACAAAATATTTCTACTCAATAAAACTTATAACTTTATTACACTTATAACTTTACACAAAACTAATTTAAATATCACTTTTATAATTTTAACTTCACTATGGTAGGTTTAAAATAACACTAATTTTACATTTAATTTCACTTTACTGTCGCAGGTCTAAAATAAAACTAATTAAAAACTACAAAAGGTATTTTTCTTATATACCTTCTGCAATACTTCTAGATAATTCGACATCACTTTCCAGAAACCTTGAGAAAACATTAGAATACTCGATTATTTTACGTTATGTTGATTTGATTCATAAAATCGTTTATGTTGACCCTATTTCTAAGAAGAGACAACAACAACAATATTCATTTCATTAACTTGTTTGTTGATTTTATTTTCCTGGAAGTGACCGTAATCGTTTAGATCTTTCTGTAATCGTCTAGATTTTTCTGCACTCGTAACAATATGGTAAAGATACCATAAGCAGTAAAGTTCATAATTTATGTCATGTTGTAAATGATGTAAATGAATTTGGATCTTTAACATCATTCAGTGCGTATCCGTTTGAAAATTATTTGTATCAAATTAAACAACTTGTACGTGGAGGTAGCCTACCGCTATCTCAAATTGCTAAAAGAATTACTGAAATATCCTTACTTCAAACACAATGCTCCTCGCAATGCTCACAAAATTCAGACATAATATACCCTCATATTTCTGGAAGTTAAAGAACGCCAGAAGGATGTTACCTAAAAATCAACCTAGCCAATGGTTTTGTTTTATCAAGCGAAAATAAAAACAGATGATTTTTAACTAATAAACAAGAAATCGTTGCTATGAATTATGCTGAATATATAAACGGCAATTTTGCTATTATTGGCACCGGTTTTACATCAGAGAGAAGCGATTTTTTTGAAAATCTATTTCTATCGTCTCAGCTAAATATATTTGTTTCAAACGAGAATGAAAACGTTAGTAAAGTATATAAAATAAAGGTTATTAAATGTAAACTTTTTGCACTGGATTATTTGGACAATCAAACTGTGTTTATGCCTTTATTACACACATTGGAAACAAAACTTTAATGGTGTATTTTTTATTTCTATAAAACTAATTAACTGAATTCATCTTTAATATATGTTCTTAATAAGTATACAAAATACAAATAAAATGTTATATTCTGGTTTTGAACTTAAAAACTTATTCAGTCATTAATTAGGTATCCATATTATGATCATTCGACGGATTATTCGGTGTATTTTCGGTGACCTGCTTGCCGTTATCTTCATTAGAAATATTTTCTGAATTATCAGTTGGTAGAACATTTTCTTCGCCAGCGTTGCCTTCAGTCAATTTTTCTCTCGGCTGTTCTATTTTCTCGTCGTTTTTGTCAGAGTTTTTGTCCTGATGTTTCCTGAAATCAAAAAATATAGACATTTTTGCTGGTATTGTTATGTAATATACACCTACCTTTTACGAGAAAGTCTTTGGTTCGTGTGTTTTGAAACTTTGTCAGGAATTAAGCTTTCATTCCTCGTTTTTGTATGGCGTGAATCGGCCCGTGACAGAATATCATATATCAAATCTATTATATATTCAAATTTGTGAAAACTCCTCTTGACAATTTCTTGAGTCCTAGAAGCCCCAGTCCAGGTAAATTTTGTTAAGAGTTCAGGGTTAAACAAAAATCAAAAATGGGATATATATGACCTTATAGGCCTGTTCATTTTTACCAGTTCCGCTGAATTAGCATAATTCTTTTGTCTAAAATTAAATTATTATTTTATAAACTTCAATATTTAAATGATTAAATTTTACCAATAATTTTTTAAACTGAGCATCTCTGGACAATTTGAGTTCTAATTCAACAACTTGACCTGCATCAGTAATTGGGAAATTGAAACCAATGAATTTTTCAACTTCAACTGTATTTTCTGACGCCGAAAGTTCTGAGGGAATATGATGTTCTGATGACGACAAAATTTTTAAAATTTGATCTAGCTTGAGACCGTTTTGCGAAATTCGTAAGTCTAGCTCCTTAAATTGTTTATCGAAACGGATTTACATTTCGTGGCATCTTTGTTCTATTACTTGTGCAACAATTTCATTTAAGAATTGATGCACATCTATCCCTGCCGCGTCTTCGTTATTTGTTTGTACCACTCACTGGAGTCAACGGCACCAGTGCTGGCGCCTGAGAAGGTGCCAATGCCGGAGGCACTTCTATAACGGGCTCTATTTGAATATCGAGATCTTCTATATTAACTGGCGGTGCACTGCTGGCACAAATTGCGAGTAAATTGTCATATGTAGCTTGCGATGTTACTACTGTTGATGGAGCTGCTTACTTTTTTTAAACCTATTTTTTTCTTCATTCTCTGCTTTTGTTTTCAAAAACCTAAAAAACACAAATAAACATAAATATTTTTAAATTAAACTTCTATAATAAATGGAAAAAAAAATAATTTAAACATGTTTTTCCCTTCTGGAGTTAGCCTACGCGTATAATAATGCCCCCCGTGGAGTCGACGTCTATGACTCAGGATATGAATAATTATGAATACTTACTCTTCTTTTGCCTCTGTGTCCGTAAAGTCCACAAAAGTTTTTTCTAGCTCAAGTGCATTTTCTAACGTTTTAATATTTTTTAATTTAACACAACACTTCTGGGAGACCCAATTTGTATCTGGAGACGAATCTAGTCCGCCCTAAGCTTTTCCACCTCCCAGCGTAACAGGTGCTTTGGCCAAAACAATGTGTCGTTATTGGTAGCCCACTTTTCAGGTACAACAACAAACATCAAACGGTTTTTTTCTAATGTTGATATTAAATTAAACATTTTTTTAATGTAACAAACGCATCCAAATGTATAGCAGGTAGGGTTTCTAAGTATCCGACCTATTTGATGATCCGGATATCGAATACAAAAACAATAAATTATCCGGATAATCCAGATATCCGGATAATTAAACAATAAACAAAACATGCTGTTTACTTTGCGGTATTTAAATCATTTATGTATATTTTTCGTGTATCTATATTATTAATTTTTATACATAGTCACAAAATAACAAAAATAGTAACAAATCATAAATAATAATAATAAAAAAATTAAATTATTGATAAATTTAATTAAATTAATGAAGTTATTGATGCATTTATAAAAATGCATATTTTTGAAAAATTACTGCATTAATTAAATAATTATTCCAATGTATCCAAATTGAGTCGAGTTCTAATTTTTGTCTGCAATTGAAAATACCCGCTCCGTTGCAGTCGATGTAGGTTTTATTGGTAATAATACGCAATATAGAATATTTAAATTGCCCTCCGTTTTTTATAATTATTTAAATAAATGAAATCTTTTTTCAGCAATATGGAACTTCCTTCATTCTGCTTCTCAACATGAGTAATTAAAGCAATAGCATTCTCAAGTACTTTCTGCAGTCACGATTTCTTATACAAACTTCACTACTTAGACTTTCTTCATCTTCACTTTCAATAGTAATTTCATTAGTGATTTCCTCAGAGTCATAATTAAGAATTACAGCAGCCAAATTCTGTAACTGTAAAGCGGTGAAGTGATAAAAATTTCTTCGTTTCTTTTCATTAAAAAACTTATCACTTCACCGCTTCACAATTACAGACTTTGGCTGCAGCTCTCATAAACTTTAAAAAAAATAGCCAACACTTCAGATTTTATTGACAGGGCTTAAGTTTATAAAACATTGTTTTTTTAAAATTAATATAGCATTAAATAAATATTAGTAAAATATCTTTACACTGCAGATTCACGAACACTCTAAAAAATCGAAATATGAAGACGTAAATTTACCATTATAATAAGCCTTAATTTACGTCTTTTTTTAAGTAATATTCCTCTCGCATTTTAAAATTCCACCAAGAAGATGTATTGTAATTATTTTACGGCAAAATACGTAAATTTTAATATTTTTGGTGTGTTTTTACGACAAAAAGTATAAAAATGCATCCAAAGATGTAAAATTTGAATATTTGGTTTTTTTTACTCTTCCAGTATTGTAAATTTACGAATCATGTGCGAATAAATTACACGCGTGTCAAAAATACGTTGGAATCAGAAGTTGTTAATTGTATTACATTTTTTCGGATTGTTTCTATAATGTTGGGTAGTGTTAGATTAATTGTTTATAATGTTTAAGTGTTTTACTTGTAACATGAGTTTTACTTTCATATTATAATAAGGAGTTATATATGGAGCTTATTTCGAAAATATTTTTCAAATCAAAAAACACATTTATCATTAACAGATCATGGATATTCACACTAAGTACGTTTGAAAGCTCTTTTTAAATATATTTAGAATTTTTTTAATTATATTATTTATTTTACAGAAACATTAATTCAAAACGATGAAGAACGAGCACATATTTTTATTGAACGCGTTCTTACTGCAGAACACAAAGGATTAATTATAATATGTAATAGTCTTAAGTTGAGTTTTTTTTTATAATTTTAATATGTTATTAAGAGATATCTCAAACGATAAAATTCTTTGTTAGATATTTTTTTAAATATAACTCAGAAAATGTGAGTGATTCTAAAACACATCAATAATTTTCCAAAAATCAATAATTTTATTTTAAAATTAATGGTCACAGAATGAGTGACTTATAAAACAAATATTAAAATTTTTCTGTTTTCCTTATAATTTTAATGTTACAATTTTTTAATGAATTTTAAATGATTTTATTTTTATGAAATAAAGATTTATTTTTTTATGCAGGAAAAATATTTTTGTATTTATTGCTAGAACACCATTATTGATTAATTTACACATTGTGACATAATATGCAGATAAATCAGTGTAAAATATTGTTAAAAAATACGTCTAAAATTGTATTTTTACAGTCAATGTTACACAAAATTAAGTTTAATAATACACACTTTAGTGTATTTTAACTTACAACTAATTGCGTATTTTTACTGATTTTAAGGCGGTGGTTGAAAATTACCCTTATTATAAATGGTAACTGAATGCCATTTATAATAAATGTAAATTTACACGATTTTTTTTTAGAGTGAAGTGTTTCATAAAATATTCAATGATAGTTTTCAAAACATTAAAGTTGTAAATAAATTTTTAAAACTTGTAGTCACTTCACTGCACTAACAAACTTTGCAAAACAAGTTAATATTTATTTGAACTTTTCAACGTAATTTGATTATTTTTTTACAAAATAAAGGGTTTTTTAATATTCGGATAATTGCAAAAAAGTATCCGGATAATCGAATAGTCAAAATATGGTCGAATAATCCGGATAATTCGATATCCGGATATCCGGAGAAACCGAATTATCCGGATTAGAAACCCTAATAGCAGGTACTTGTCTATACGCAATTTCTACACATATACTTAAAACGTGTCAAGACCTGTCACAAAATAGGTACGGTTTCGAAAGCGTGTACCCTTTTAACTTCACGACACATACACGAAATTTTGTTACATGATTCGCTATTTGTGTTAACAGTAACGAAAATTAGGAATTGTGTGACACCTAGGAGGAAGTGTGTAACACCTTTGACATTACTCAAGTTGCGTCTTCTGAAAATAATAGGGAATTTTGTGTGTAGCTGCCATGTTTTCCTTTATTATTTCTTGTTTGACTTTTGTAAACAAACATAAAAATGACTATTTGTGTAAAAATAAAGCACCTATTTCATTAATCCTGAATGAACAATTGTAAAAGTTACTTATTAAATAATTTTTTGGTCAAAATTCGATACTTTTATTATTATTAAATTATTATTATCATTATTTTTTGAAAAATATTTGTATTATACCTTTTTTCTATGAATGCCCCTTTTACCGTTGCTAGGACATTGAAAAATTACACGAAAAATATATCTTCGCAAGAGAAAATTGACTCTCGTTTGGTTGAAATCTTATTTTATATTACAAAACGTAATAAATATTTTTAGTTTGCCCGTTTGGCGTATGACACGACGCCGCAAGTTGTGTTAATAAATTTCCCAAGAAAGTAGCAGTTCACATCATCTTTTTATAATAATGATTTAGCGGGATTTGTGGCAGTTTTAAGCACGAATTTAAGACAGACGTAATATCGCAATGGTGCGACCGCAATTCCGCAATGGTGTCATTAAAGAATTGACAGGTGAAGGCACAAGCTTCGTAACTATTCCCAAATTTGTCCCTAAATGTGTTGTGCCACGTGCTTCACTTCCCATATGTAATAGACACATAGAAGTTACAGTTTTCACACATTTCGTGCAGTTAGGCTCATAGATCTAATACAATTACGTAATATTTCCTTAAATAAGACCTTATTTTGCTCACTGGGACACACATTGCCATTACTGAACAAAAAAATTTAGTGCAAGTGGTCCTTTTTTATGAATCCAATCAACAAATGCACTGAATCCCACCGCTTTACCCAATAGCTTTGAGCTTTGTCCCAGGCACAATGCTGACCATTTTTTTTACTAATGAACACACATCCTGAACAATTCATAGAAAAATAAATCTCCCCTGTAGCCCAGGCTCCTCAATTACAAGGCTAACTCTCTGGTAGCTGATCTAAAACAGTTTAGGCTAACCGCAACGATTTTCATAGCATTCACACCTTGATCGCTGTGAATAGCTTAATTAAATAAATGCGAAATATCTAGGGTTTAAACGTACTAGTTTTGTGCTTGAAACAAGTACACTATAGGCATTTTATATTCCAAACTGAATAGGAAAAGCTATAGTCACAAAAATAAGTGAAATTGTTCTTAACAGCTCGAATTATTTCCAAACTATTTTTAACATGTTTTTGGGCAGTAACTCGCGCATGTTCACGCCGTCTTTCAATCTCGTTGGGTGTATTTTGCTTACGAATCACCATTAAACACTGGCCTTACACGCCCAAAACTTCTTCGCTAATTTTATTTAAGAAAGTTTGAAACAGGCTTCGAAGACTACGGGTTTTCTACTGAAACTTAAGCGCATCGTTGCACATACTTTCGTCGGTACTTTCATCGGCGTTGATTCTAAAAACTAAAAAGATGGTTTTCTATAAATATTATCCTTTAAACTACAACGTCTAAAATTATATTGCCTCCATTAAAACTATTTAAAATCGAATGAATTCGTATTATATTTATTTGTTTTGATTTCTATGCTTGAATATCAGTCAGCAGTTGATTTGAGTAAAGTAATTATGCCGTCGATTTTAAAATTTTATATTATAAAATAATAATTAGAATCGATATAAAGTAAATCTTCGTATCGATATAACCAACGCCACCGTTGGCTTAATCGTATGACTTCCGTCAAAATCAGTGTTACTGCTAAAATCCAACTGTGCAAAGCAAATTTGTTTAAGAATCGAGTTATCAGGAGGTTAGACACAACATATGTACATATAAAAATTAAAACAAAATGACTGGGACGTAAAATCAGATACTTCAGATAAAATATCCCGTAATCGATAGCATTACATAACAAATTTTCAAGACTAACCAATCACTCATTTTCCAATAAATCTTAATCAAACAGAAAACAAAAATAAATTCTCAACCAAACCCAAAAATAGTCTTGTAATTAATCATTTCAATAAGCTTCTCTTTTATAAAATGATAATTCAATAAAAGAATCAATAAATCATAATCCCATCTGCTTGTTCAATCAAGTAATACTCCCAAAACAATTTTTTTTTCTCTATCCTAAATCAATCAAAATGAAAATATCAATATCCAATATCTAACCTCCAAATTAAAAAACGAAAAAAAAAAAAAATAATAAAAAGTTGACACCAAAATAAATAAAATTTATGACAACAACATTTATCAATTTCAAGTCATTTCCCAAAAGTATTGATTTCTTATTTGAAAACGATTTCATCGTTTCGTCTTGTTTTTTGTTATTAAAGGGATCTACCCAACATAATCATCTAACTCATATTTAAGCAAAGAAAATACAATCAATCTTATTTTGATTATCACTTTGTTCTAAACAAGAAAATTCTCTTTGAAAAAATAAAAGAAAAAGCAAATCATTAATTATCATTAAGAAAACAAAAAAATACTAAAGAAAATGAAAAATGAGGAACTAAAAGTTATCATGAAAAACTGACATGAGCATAAAATGTTTGACAGGTTGAATTATATTATGATATGATGAGGAAATAGTTGTTTCTGGGTGTCAGGAATTTAATGTCATTCATTGATAATGATATACACTTGTCTAACTCAAAGCGGTTCTTACAATGCGTGTTCTAGGCCTTTGTTTAAACTTTCTGGACTTAGGTCTATTTTGTTACAAAGCAGTTGTCGCTGGGATAATTCACTCAGCGTTGAATAGGTATTTTACCGATTCAACGCTGGCGTCGATATAATAATTCATCGCATTTTTTTTCATTTCGAACACGACGGAGTTCACCGTTTCTTTCCCTTTGCTGTTTCGTTTTTAGGTAGATTTCATATAAAAATCTACCTATTGCAATAGGCTTCATCTCGGAATTTCGGAAACATTTTTGTGCCAAACGACTATATATGATAAGCGGAGAGGAAAAAACAAAAAAAAAAAAATTTTTAAATATATATGTATATATATATATATATATATATATATATATATATATATATATATATATATATATATATATATATATATTTATATATATATATATATATATATATATATATATATATATATATATATATATATATATATATATGTATATATGTATATATATATATATATATATATATATATATATATATATATATATATATATATATATATTTATATATATATATATATATATATATATATATATATATATATATATATATATATATATATATATATATATATATAAATATATATATATATATATATATATATATATATATATATATATATATATATATATATATATATATATATATATATATATATATATATATATATATATATATGTATATATATAGATATATATATATATATATATATATATATATATATATATATATATATATATATATATATATATATATATATATATATATATATATATATATATATATAAACGATATGAGATATAACGAAAACGACCGGCACTCTCACGGTCGCATGTGTAGAGGTAGATCAAAAAAATTTTCTGTACTTGTGTGTTTTAATAATATCTTGGACAAGTTCGTGAATCAGCAAAATTCGACTCGTGATTAAGAAACTAGAGGCTTTTTTCTGAAAAAAATTGATTTTTTAAAACCGTTATAACGGCCATCCAAACTAATATTTCAAAAAATTTAACAAATTTAAAATCTTTGGAATCTTTTTTATCAATTTGTTTTAAAAATAGACCTCTGCAGTTAGAGGTTCCTGAGTGAGCGGCTCCAACAAAAAAGTTTGCAAAAAAAAAATTTTTTTTTAAACAACCGGCACTCTCACGGTCGCATTTATAAGTCTAGATCAAAATACCTTTTCTAAAAATGTGCGTTTTATTAATATCTTGGACAAATTCGTAAATCAGCCCATTCCAACACATGGTTAAGAAACTAGAAGCTTTATACTAGAAAAAAACTCTGTTTTTTAGATCCGTTATAACGGCCGTTTGGATTCTAATATTTTTAAAAACTTCATAAATTTAGAATTTTTGAAACCTTTTTAATCAGTTTCTTTCAAAAAAAAGACCTCTGCAGTCGGAGGTTTCTGAGTGAGCGGCTCCAACAAAAAAGCTTGTAAAACACAAAATGCGTTTGGATCAACCGGCGCTCTCACGGTTACATTTGTGGAGCCAGATCAAAAAACCTTTGTTAAAAATGTGTGTTTTATTAATATCTTGGACAAATTCGTAAATCAGAAAAATCTGACACATGGTTAAGGAACTATAGGCTTTATACTAGAAAAAAAAGTGGTTTTTTTAATCCGTTATAACGGCCGTTTGGATACTAATATCGTTAAAATCTTCGTAAATTTAAAATCTGTGGAAACATTTCAATCCGTTTCTTATAAATATAAACCTCTGCAGTTAGAGGTTTTTGACTTGTTGGCTTCAACAAAAAAGTTTGCAACAATCCATAACTACAATTTCCAAAAACCTTATAACAGTCAATGTCAACCTTATAACAGTCAAAAAAATAAAAGATTTGAATAGAAGAAATTAATTTTTTTTTCTTAGAAATAAACTATTTTGATATTTTGCAGTAATTGCACGACATATGATAAAGAGTAGGTTTGTGTCATAAATTGTCACACACATGTTCTGTGGTAGATTTGATATTTGTTTGTTGCAAAATTGGATGGATATAATTTTGCTTGTAGGTAGCTAATTTTCATTTTAAAATTTGTTCGAAATCTGTTTGGAATTAGTTTGTTTTGTTTAAACTAATCTGATACATCAGATTCTACTGGCACACAAAACTGTCTGATCTCGAAATCTACCTATTTCTAGCGGGTATACGTGCCGCTTGGACTTTTTTTATGATGTGTAATGTTATGATGTATTCATGATATTCTGATGGATATTTACTTGGTCGAGTGTACCAAATAGTGAGTTTTTCGCGAATGCTCATACACTTAAGGTGATTTAAGTTTTTTGTTGATAAAATATTTTCACAATTGTCGAGATTAATTAAATTAGTAGTAGTTTAATAGTTTATTTAATTAAATAAGTAGCCTTATAATATAATTGAATAATTAGATAAATTACTATTTATCTAATTCTAATTAATATATTTGAATAATTAGATAAATTACTTCGGCCTGAAAGACCTAAGTATTACATTCATGAGTCAAAAGTGAAATTCCTACCCCCACTTTTTTTGGCATTTCTCGACGTTTTAGGACCTACTGATTGTAAAAACACAAAAAAAACGTATGTCTGTCTGCCAGCCGGCCGTCATTACCTACGCTGCAGGGAAACCGCTGGAGGGATTTCAAAAATTTTTTTTTAAAAATAGGTATACTCAAAGGACGGGGTCCGAAAGGACGCTGTGTTCGATAACTGTACCGGAAGTGTGTCAAAAAAATCATTAAGTGTGTCAAAAACAGAAAAATTTCATATTTTTGACTTAAAAAATAAAACTAATTATTTGTATGAATGAAATTTTATTATTATTATTGAGAATTATGGCATTATAAGTTTGTCAAAAAAATGTTGTCAAGTGTGTCAAAAGAAAGATTTTTATTTATTTTTTTACCCAATTTTTTTGAAAAATTATTTGTTTGAAATGAAATTTTATTATTATTATTGAGAATTATGGCATTACAAGTTTGTCAAAAATATGTTCTCAAGTGTGTCAAAATAAAGATTTTTATTTATTTTTTTGCCCAATTTTTTGGAAAAAAATAAAATTAATAATTTGTATGGCATGAACTTTGATCATTATTATAGAGAATTATGGCATTATAAGTTTGTCAAAAAAATGTTGTCACGTGCGTCAAAATAAAGATTTTTATTTATTTTTTTACCCAATTTTTTGGAAAAAAATAAAATTCATAATTTGTATGACATGAAATTTTATTATTATTATAGAGAATTATGGCATTATAAGTTTGTCAAAAAAAAAAATGTCAAGTGTGTGAAAAAATGATTTCATTTATTTTTTAGCCAATTTTTTGGAAAAAAAATGTAGCTGTTTTTATGACGTAAATGTAATTGAACATGAATTTGGACATGGACATTTTTGAATTTGTTATAGTTTTTGAAATATTTTTGGAATTTTGAAAAAGTTTGTATTTTTGATTTTGTAATAATTTTTGCAATATTTTTAGAATTTCGGAAAAAGTTTTAATTTATTGTTTATGTTATAATTTTTGCAATATTTTTAGAATTTCGAAAAAAAATAGAATTCTTTTATATATAATTTTAAAATTTTGAAAAAAGTTAATTTTTGATTTTGTAAGAATTTTTGGAATATTTTTTGAATTTTGAAAAATTTTAAATTTTTTATTTCATCATAATTTTGGAAAAAGTTTCAATATTTGATATTGTTATAATTTTTGCTATATTTTTAGAATTCTGGAAAAAGTTTAAATTTTTGAATTTTTAAGAATTTTTGGAATATTATTAAAATTTAGACAAAGTTTAAATATTTGATTTTATTCTAATTTTTGGAATATTTTTAGAATTTTGAAAAAAAAATAGAATTTTATATATATTTTTAGAATTTTGAAAAAATTTCCAATTTTTGATTTTGTTAGTATTTTTGGAATATTTTTAGAATTTTGAAAAAATTTTAAATTTTTGATTATATTATAATTTTTATAACTTTGGAAAAAGTTTCAATTTTTGATTTTGTTATAATTTATGCAATATATTTAGAGTTTTTGAAAAAGTTTTAATCTTTGACTTTGTAATAATTTTTGAAACATGTATTTTTAGAATTTTGTTTGAAAAAAGTTTGAATTTTTGATTTTATTTAATTTTTACAATATTTTTGGAATTTTGAAAGAAATATGAATTTGTGGTTTTGAAATATATTCTCGAAACGCTAAATGGAGAGGTGTTGAGTAGTTTGCTGATTGTATAATCTTTTCACTAAATTATGTTAATATATGATCTGTTATAATTTTCCAACAACGTATTGATGCTTCGTGTTAGTTTTGTAATACATATCTAAATAGAGATAAGAAATGCATGTACTTTAACAAAAAGTTATGTTTGATATACATCGCTGCCCAAAACTAAAAAGCATGTTCTCATAAAAGTTTTTTGCCAAAAACTATATAAAAATCCTTAACCCAGACCGAAGTCTTGATATCTCAGAGCTGTGATATTTCAGCCCCTCCATATTTTATAGTATTTATTTATTAAAAATCTTAGTTCATTTATGTGGTTTTAGTGAATATAAAAAAAGAATTTTTATTTGCTTGTTACGTTAATGGTAAGGAGAATTCGGTTGGCAAAAATTGTTAATAGAATATCAATGAAATTCGGTTTATGGTGAGCAGAACCTTTTCATATAAAATATTACTTATTTTGAGTTCCGTGAATGTGTTATCTATATGGTTTCTTATGAGAAATAGTGTCCCAATTTTTCTGCTAAGACTTTAAACAGCCATGATTTGCTTGCTTGGATGCATCCGTGATGGTTTTACACATTCATGGTTGACCAATGCTCATCTAATTCTAATTCTATTTGGGATCAAGAGTCATCTAATATTTTGATACGACGACTATATTTTGCAATAATTCTACTTGTGATCAACCTTTATCTTTTCTTACGAAGATTATATTTTACAACAATTTTATTTGTGATCATCATTCACATATTTTGACACAAGGATTATATTTGGTACAGTTTTATTCGTGATTGACGGTTTTGGTTCCTCCGTCTTTTGGGGTCATTAGAGTCCTTGTTCCTTATTTTGCCTTTGTAAGCCCGTTCTCTTATTAAGTATTTGGCATACAACTCTGAATTTGTACTGGCCTGACAAAAGACCTTCCCAAATTCGCAGATTGAAGCTAGTTGGAATTAAACCTCGCAAGGCACGCAATTCCTCTAATGTTCCTGATAGTGATTCCACTATCAGGAATAAAGTGCTCATTACATTTTATATAACCTTACAGCCAAACTAACTTAATCGATACTGAAGATAGATAACTTTAAACATAGGTAATTGTGCTACAATAAATGTAATAAAAGTTGCTTAACCTAATTGACTTTCCTATAGCTAATTGTACACGATACATTTTTTTCAGCGAGTTACGTATATTTTGTTTCTGTGTGAAAACACTCATGAGATCTCTCTATCAATGAATTTTGATATTTTTTTCGGTATTTGAGAGTTGTTGTTTTATACTGTTTTAAATAATTATAATAATTAATTAAATAATAAATAAATAATTGAATTAAGTAGAAAATCGAATACGTTATATGCTTGCGCTTGTCTTGCGCTTTAATTTTTAATTAACAAAACTGAAGTCGCAAACGACTATAGAAATTAACTATTGTAACGACTCTTCGTTGGTTCTTTTAGATTATTGAACAAACACGACAGTAAAAAGACAGATCTTTGGCTAACAGAATCTCAAACTTTATTTTTCAACAAATTACAGCAGTTTCCGTTTTTCCTTACAATAAATTCCAGGGTCTCCAATTTATGTACAATAAACTTCACCGCTTTTCCACAATTTGAATCAATAATATTCGGAATCGTAAAATCTGTATTTACTATTCCACTAAGTTCAGATTCTTTCACTATTAGTACCCAGGCTCAAATACCACCGATTATTCCTTATACTTGCGAATATTTATAAACACTTTTAATTGCAAAATTAAACTGACTATCTGATATTTTTGTTTGCTTATTTATATCGAAAAATAAATAAATCGAAACTTCTATAATCCACTAGAAATCAATACTACGTAGTCCGTACATCTGAAATAGGCCACACCTGTTTTCATTCAAACTTGCATTTGTATTAGCGAACTCAAATTTAATTTATGCAAAATGTATTAGGTAACTCCTTTTAATTCATTAATGTAAACATTTGTATAACAAATTTAATTTACATTAATTTATGCAATACAATTTGCAATACAAGTAAAAGATTGAAAAAGGAGTTAACTTTCAATTCATGAATGAGTAAATAAAATTAACCCATTCTGGACGAAGTTTATTACATTGCCCTCCATTTAGTTTTGTTCGTCCCGAACAATATCAGAGATCGCATTGGTGCTGTTACCTTGGTACGGTGCCAACCTTTGCAGATGTATCACTTTCATCTTGGTACGGGGTCCCTTTTGTATGCGGTAGATAACATCATTAATTCGTTTGATTATTTTATATGGGCCTTCCCAATCTGGCTGCAGCTTGGGTGATCTTCCCTTAGTTCTTCTGGGGTTGTATAGCCATACCAATTCTCCTTCTTGAAAACCGCCACTATTTGCATTTATGTCGTACCTGGTTTTCATTTTGTCACTGGCAATCTTAATGTGGTCTCGAACCTGCTGATAGATTTTATTCATCTTCTCCCTTAGTTGTCCCACATAATCTGTTTTCGTGGATACCAGACCTCCAGGGATGCCAAACTCGATGTCACTAGGAAGATGTAGTTCTCTTCCGAACATGATATTCGCTGGCGTTTCACATGTCGTATCGTGCACTGCGCTACGATAGGCCATCAAGAATAACGGAAGATCCTTGTCCCAATTTCTTTGGTTGGCTTCTACTACCTTTGACAAATGTTCTTCCATGGTTCGGTTGAATCGTTCTACCATGCCATCCGACTGCGGGTTAATAGGTGTAGTTCGTGTTTTTCTAATGTCGAGTGTTCTGCACAGCTCTTCCATCAATTGAGATTCGAAATTCCTTCCCTGGTCCGTATGCAACTCGAGCGGTGTTCCATATCTGCAAATCCATTCATTGACTAACGTTTCCGCGACCGTAACTGCTTCCTGGTTCGGTATTGCATAGGCTTCCGGCCATTTTGTAAAGTAATCAATGACCACCATGATGTATTTGTTACCTTTTGTCGTTTCCGGAAATGGCCCCGCGATGTCTATAGCAATTCTCTCCATTGGGGCACCCACATTGTACTGTTGCATCTCTCCTCGAGTTCTAGTCTTTGGTCCTTTGCTCGCCGCACAAGTATCACACCGCCGACACCATTGCTCTACGTCGGTTCGATACCTTACCCAATAAAACCTCTCCCTTACTTTAGCTAGGGTTTTATTGACTCCCAGGTGTCCTCCAGAAATACTTCCATGCAGCTTTCCCAGTACCTCTCCCACTCGACTTGATGGCAACACCAGCTGTTCCAACACTTTCTTTCCATCAGCAGACTCCCATTTTCTTTTTAGTATCCCGTTGTCCATAATTAGTGAGTCCCATTGCGCCCAGTAGCATTTCACCTCCGTACTTAAAGGTGATACCTCTTTCCACTCTGGCCGCCTTCCTTCGGTTTTCCATTTCAATATTGGAGCCATAGCTGGATCTTCTAGCTGCTCTCTTTTCATTGCTTCGGTACACCAGTCTTCAGGAGTTTGGAACTTGATTTGGTTCACTTTCATTGCCTCGTTTCCCTCAGTTCTGCTACATGACTTGCACTCCTCTATACAGGGTCTTCTGGACAGGGCATCGGCGTTACCATGGATCCTTCCCTTGCGGTGTTCAACTTTGAAGTCGTAGTTCTGCAGGATCTCTATCCATCTTGCTGCTTGTCCTTCAGGAAATTTGAATTGTAATAACCATTTTAGAGCAGCATGGTCCGTGCGAATCAGGAATGGCTGTCCACACAAATACTTGTGGAAATGTTTCACAGCCTTGATGATAGCTAGCAACTCCTTCCTCGTGACACAGTAATTCCGCTCCGGCTTTGACAGAACTTTACTGAAGTAGGCCACCACTTTCTCATTGTCTCCAACTTTCTGTGACAAAACCGCTCCGGTTCCTACATTGCTTGCGTCTGTGTCCAGAATGAACATCTTTCCGGATTCTGGATAGGCTAGTATAGGGGTGTTGCATAGTTTTTCTTTTAAACGGCAGAATGCCTCATTACATTCGGTTGTCCACAGAAACTTGGTATTTGCCTCTGTCAATTTATGTAGACTCTTGGCGATATTCGCAAAATTCTCCACGAATCTTCGATAATAGGTGCATAAGCCAAGGAAACTGCGTAGCTCATGAACATTCTTCGGTACTGGCCAATTTTTCACAGCATCAATCTTCTCGGGATCGGTTCTGACTCCATGTTCTGTAATGATGTGTCCAAGGTACTTCACTTCTTTGTGGAAGAGATTGCACTTTACCGGATTCAACTTCATGTTGGCATTACTTATTCTTCTGAGTACTTCTTCGAGGTTCATTAGATGCTCTTCGAAGTTGTGACCCATTATAATGATGTCATCAAGATAAACTAGGCAGGCCTTCCAGGTTAAACCATGCAACACGTATTCCATTAGACGTTCAAATGTTGCTGGGGCATTGCATAGACCAAACGGCATCACATTGAACTCCCACAACCCATTGCCAGTAGAAAATGCTGTCTTTCGTCGATCCTCTGGATGCATTTCAACTTGCCAGTAGCCACTCTTCAGATCTAATGTGCTGTACCATTTGGCCCCTGATAGTGTATCCAGTGTGTCATCAATTCGTGGCAGTGGATAGCTGTCTTTAATGGTTACCTCATTGAGCCTTCGATAGTCTACACAAAAACGAGCTGACCCATCTTTTTTTCTAACTAGCACCACTGGTGAGCTCCATGGACTCTTAGATGGCCTGATGACTCCATCACTTTTCATTTTGTCCAGCATTCCTTGCACTTCCTCGTGTTTGGCTAGTGGTAGTCTTCTAGGAGGCTGCCTGATAGGATGAGCGTTTCCAGTGTTGATTCTATGTCGCACGATGTTTGTTCTTCCAACATCTTCATCTCCAGTAGAGAAAACGCTGCTCATCTTCGTTAATACCCTCTTGATTTCTTTGAATTCGGCCGGGTTCATTCTTTTACTAAGATCTTGAAGTATTGCTACTAATGCGGGATTGTTTCTCTGCATGAAGACCTTCTGCTCTTCTTGACAGCTGATTATCTCTTTTATGGTGCTGCATTTGGCGATTTCTTCTCCATGATTGATGACCACTCGTTTATTTGAGAAGTTAATCAGTTGCACTGGAACTACTCCCTCTTTTGCTGCAACTAGCGTTCGGCCAATCATAATGTTTCCCCCAGAGTCGTTGTTAGCTGGCTCAATCATCACAGGTGAATTTTGGTCACTTTTATCTAGTAGCTTAGTCCATATGATTTTCTCAGATTTTGCCGGGATCTCAGTTGGTCCATCACTAATAACACGGACCTCAGCATTGTCGTTGGTGGCGTTTAGCACTACTTCTGTGTTTCCATATCTCAGTACGTGGCTTCCCAGATCTAATATAAAATTGTATTCTTTCATGAAGTCAAGCCCAATTATGCAGTCATCTTCTATATCTGCTACAATAAATCGGTGCCTAAATGAATTTCCTCCAAGGTGAACCTTTTGGTCGCTTTCTCCATGAACTAGAACTGTTTCACCCGTAGCTGTTTTTAGGGTGAATCGTCTTGCTGTATCGATCTGACTATCACAAACCACATCTGGACGCACTATTGATCTCGAAGCACCTGTGTCCAAAGTCAACATGCACGATCTGCTTCCAACGGTTGCCTCTAAGACTAGACTACTATTTTCTCTTTTTACTTGTGATACCACCAATGTAGGGCATTGTAATTGAGCCAGCTTTCGCCCTTCAAAACTGGCACAATCTAGTTTCCCGAATCCGGAACGCGGCCTCTGTCTTCCGGGTGTGGCTCCCATTTACATTCTCTTCGGATGTGCCCCAACTTCCCACAGTTCCAGCATCTTACTCTGCTAGATCTACTTCGTTGATTTCGTTCAGGTTTATCTTCCAAACTTTTGACACGCATGATCACTTCATCAAGCGCAGCTTTTATAGGTTCTTCAGTAACTTCCATCTGACGTACTCTATCTGAACCGTACGCTCTTTTTCCAGCTTCCATTTGCAGGGCCAATGCTAAGACTTCTGCAGGTAGCTTCTTTCCGCTTAGATAAAGCTGGTTTCTCATTTGCACATCTCGAAGAGCATTGATGAATGTATCAGCTGCCAGTTCGTCTCGGTGTTCAGCGTTATAATTCGGATATGATAGATTAACCAGTCTCACAATGTCAGCCTCTAATTCTTGCAAGGTTTCGCTGACTCCTTGTTTTCGTGTCTTGAGCTGCATGCGATGGAGAGCTTGCATATGACTTTCCCCGTATCTTACTTCTAAGGCCTCCATAATCTTGCTGTAATCACGTTCTGTCGCTGATAGTGTCTGCAAAATTTCAGCAGCAGGTCTCTTCAATGCCAATATAAGCGCGTTTGCTTTTTGCTGGTGATCAACCCCAGTTGTTGCTATCTCAAATTGCATCTTAAATATCTGATAAGATGTAGATCCATCAAATGCGGGTGTTTTCACTCTAGCTGGGGCTGAAGTAGTTGATGGATTGATCGTGTTACCTGACTTTCCTTGTGCTATTTCTTGGCGTAATTCACTCGAGAGATTGCGTAGTTTCTCTTCATGTTCTTCGGTAACTTTCCGCAGCTCCCTTTCTATGTGGTTGATTTTGACCTCCGCACTGGATATACGTGACTCGATTACTTCACGTAGACTTTCTTGTTTTGCCATCATATCAGCAAATTGTTTTTGTTGAATGTTTCCTTGCTTGGCCATCATATCAGCAAATTGTTGTTGCTCTACTTTTTGTTCTGCTGCTAGAACTTTTTGTTCTGCTGCCTGTTTCTCTTGTCGAGCCATCATATCAGCAAGTTGTTGTTGTTGCTCTACTTTTTGTTCTGCTGCCAGTTTCTCTTGTCGGGCCATCAGATTGTTTCCTTGTTTGGCCATCATATCAGCAAATTGTTGTTGTTGCTGTGCCATCATTTCTTTCATCAACATCATCATCGGATCAATTGCTGGTGCATTCTGGACGGGAGCTTCCTCCGGCTCTACCTCTATGACCTCTGTGCTTTGGCCTGCTTCTTCTAAAACTTTACGCAGCCGAAATGCAAGTTCTGCCTTCGTTCCGTGGATTGGAGCATTCCTTTTCTTCAACTCATCCTTCAGCTGGGTCTGGCTGAGATCACTAATATTTACTGTCTTGACCATTGTTTCAATAATCCCACTTCTGACACCACTGTAACGACTCTTCGTTGGTTCTTTTAGATTATTGAACAAACACGACAGTAAAAAGACAGATCTTTGGCTAACAGAATCTCAAACTTTATTTGTCAACAAATTACAGCAGTTTCCGTTTTTCCTTACAATAAATTCCAGGGTCTCCAATTTATGTACAATAAACTTCACCGCTTTTCCACAATTTGAATCAATAATATTCGGAATCGTAAAATCTGTATTTACTATTCCACTAAGTTCAGATTCTTTCACTATTAGTACCCAGGCTCAAATACCACCGATTATTCCTTATACTTGCGAATATTTATAAACACTTTTAATTGCAAAATTAAACTGACTATCTGATATTTTTGTTTGCTTATTTATATCGAAAAATAAATAAATCGAAACTTCTATAATCCACTAGAAATCAATACTACGTAGTCCGTACATCTGAAATAGGCCACACCTGTTTTCATTCAAACTTGCATTTGTATTAGCGAACTCAAATTTAATTTATGCAAAATGTATTAGGTAACTCCTTTTAATTCATTAATGTAAACATTTGTATAACAAATTTAATTTACATTAATTTATGCAATACAATTTGCAATACAAGTAAAAGATTGAAAAAGGAGTTAACTTTCAATTCATGAATGAGTAAATAAAATTAACCCATTCTGGACGAAGTTTATTACACTATTATCCCTATATACAAAACCAATGTAAAAAAAGTTGGTCAAGAGCTCGCTGAGGGCTCAGTAAAGGAAAAAGTACAAAATATCAACAATAATTGCCAAAAAGTTGTGTTCCAAAGTTTTTAAAATATCCGGACCGGACCGTAGTTCACTAGAACAAAAAATGATGGATTTTGGAAAGAGTGAGAATGTTGCGGTACGATGCGATAGCGGAATACCGTCCGAGTTTGGACCTCAAAACTACTCATAAGTAGTACATAGCCAATGACTTTAGCGCATGTTTTACTCCAAAATCGCGCACAAGGCAGCAGTTGTAACATTAATCGCTTTCGAAAGATTACTAGAACTTATTGACTCTTTTATTACCAAGAACATTGATCTAAATGAATCTAGAGTATTTTGGGATACCAATAAGGTTACCTCTCTAATCCAATCGATGAGTTAAGTGGTGTCGATCCTCAACAATTTCTTATATCTGGAAATGTTACAAAAGCTTCTAATTAAGAAACGACACCCTGAGGCGCCAACCCTGTTGAAGGGCCTATCCTTTATGGAAACTGCCCTCTCTTTCCCAAGCATCCACTTCGACTGAACCTTCAGAAGAGGATGAGTTATATACTACCCTTTCATTTAGATAGTGGGTTTCCCAGTATGAGTGCTTCCTCTAAGCAACCTCCTAATCATTAGCCTTCAACAGATTTATATACCATACCACCGTCGCTAATATTACCCTATAAGCCACGCTAGAGTAAACTTTAGCAATTTTTCAAATAATCGGAAGCCTGTAGTCGGCGAAAATGTGTGGGATATACATATCTATGGTTGTTTTCGTATCTCCGTCGATCGATTTTTGTTTAGAATCGAGCACATAGCTCGTAGATTTGGTATATCACACTTAAAAATGGTCGATAAATAACTTGCTGCTAGGACAAGCGTGGAGTGGCATTGGACGTAGAACATAGTAACGAGTTTGATGCACGCCATGTAGTAGAAACCCGGAAACAACACCCTAAGAAACATTTTCTTGATTTTATAATGAAAACATGTCGCTAAGCATCCCTTTAAAAGAGCTGTTGTTGCGGCATGATCTGTAGATAGCACAAAGCGGCAATATGCACCTTGGTTGCATCTTTTGCTGGTAGGTGAGCCATTTAATTCTGTCAACCGCCTGCTAAACAAATACGTTGTCATTGAGGCCGCCTGGACCCGTTTGACGGGCAACTATTTTATTTATTTATTTGATTTATTAAATTATTTCAAATTTTGAACTACATTTTATAATGAGCATACTATCAAGTACACTTGATTATAGTTACCCGTCCTAATTATTCAAACTTCTGGGTCATGTGGAGCAACAACTCCGGAGCCAATCTAGCTCTGTGACTTCCCATTATGTAGCAGTGGAAGCCGTAGATATCGCTTTCGGTAAAAACAAGAGATATCTAAAGGTTTGGGGATTACCTGTTGCAATTTCACAGGCAATCTAGTACTCAAAAGCTGTCCAAACAAGAAACTACCTCGATTTTGTTTCGGATTTCACATTGTCAGTGTTCTGAAGCCGAATTGTAGACGTTGCACAACCCGTCTCGTCAGGAAAGTCACAGAGAGAAGTGAAGACTTAAGAGGAGGCTCACTATTAAAGCTAATATTAAGTGAATCCTCAAAACATCGATACTGCTTTCAACACAGATCCCGAGATGTGGGAGTGACCTCATTGGCCAACATTGCCACCACCAAAGTAAAGGAACCTTTAACCGATAACTTTAATTCATCCCTATCATCTAATTCTACCCAAACGCAGTGCTTTACCAAACCGGCAAGATCTTAGAGCTAAATTGGCGTGTCTGTAAGCATTTTCAAGCAGAACGTCAACTTAATCGTATAATTTCTGGTTTCTGAAAGTTTCTAATGCTACGGATCCCCACTCTTATGCAGACGTTATTATCGATAGGGTGAAATATAGAGGTCTATTAGATCATAGAGCCACCAATAATTTACTAGGTGCCAGTTCTGAGAAATATCTGTTAACTCGGGATGTCAAAATTCATTACTTCCCCATTGTCCTTTGTAATGTCAGTGGGCCTGCACAAAGAATTATTGGGTATATATATGTTAACCAAGTATACCAACAACAACAACTAACTGAACTGAAAAGCAATAGCCACTAACTGAAGTCATCAGCCAAATTCCCAATTTCCACCAAATCGGTTTGAGGATGACCAATTGACTAGGACGCTCTTTTGATGTCGGAAACTCGGTCGCACTAAAGGAGTGCCATTAAACCGTCCCTTCTGCGGTCAAAGCGGTAATCTGTGCAGAACTTGGCCGACTGATATATTTCGGAGTAATAGAAAAGAGTGCGAGTACATGGTCTTCTCCAATTGCGTTGGTCAGAAAGTCATGTGGATAGGGTAGGTCTTACCTAGATGGCCGCAAGCTTACCGAAGTCACCAAAAGAGAGGCCGACCAGCTACCGTTGATTGATGGATTGCTAAGTTGTTTGGACAAACCCATATACATTTCAAGCCTTTATTTAACGGACGCCTTTTGGACACAGATTCCCGAGAGAAGACCGCATTTGCAGTTCCCGGGCGAACCCTTTATAAAATTAAAGGAAAGCCATTTGGAATGTGCAACAGACAACTTATTGAAAAGGGACAAAAGTTATGTTGGACTAAAAGTACTCAGAATACCTTGGATGCATTAAAGATGACAGCTGCCCCAGTGCTTTCTACCCCAAATTTCTCTAAACATTTACGCATTTCTGCGTTCACTGAGATGCCAACACGAGTGGGGTAGAAGCGTGTTGTTCTAACGCACGGATAAAGGTTAAAATTACAATAGTAAAAAGTTCAAATGCCTAGTGGTGGTCTTGAGCATCAAAATGCTCCAAGCTTTTATTAAGGGAGCGCTTTTTACTGTCATGACGGACCATGCTAGCTTTAAATCGCTCATAAGTCAACGTGATCTATCCAAGTGCTGGCCGAAAGGGTATTAAAGCCTTAAGGATTTAATTTCTTTGCTTAGCAACGAAAAGTAGCTCGCTCAAGACACGGTTTTTGACGCCTTACTGCGCATGCACATAGATGCACTGTGCAAAGTCGATAAATATCCTTGTTGTCAGGAAAGGGATAAATCTGCACCAAACATAGATCTCAACGATCCGACTTTTATAGAGAAAGAATATTCCGATTTGATTCAAAGAATGCGTGAGGAAAAGCCCAAAAAGCCAATGTACGAATTCTGAATGGTGAGCTCTACCTAATAATAGGTGGGCTCAAGCCCGATATAGAAACTGATGGACCAGAGTGGCATCTCGTTAACATCTAATCTTATTCAACAGGCTCATAGTCCGCTATCGTCTATTCACATTGGGGCATCAAAATTACTCAAGCGAGCTTAAGGACAGTATTATTGGAAAGGTATGGCATCTAATATTAAAGTATATGCTCGTCTATGCGAGGTTTCGACTTCATCTTTATTGATTTTTGGGCCCTATCTACGTTCAAAGTACGGGCATACCAGTAACATAATTGTATTAGATTGGATAATTGTATTTGGCAAATTTCAAAGTTGTTGCTAAATCCGTTCGTCAAGCTACAGCTCAGGCTCGTTGTGATTTTCTCAAACGGGAGGTACTTCTCACATTTTTGGTCTCCAAATCGATTTGGACTGAAAACAGATTAAGTCCAACCTTCTGTCCGGGCTGGTTTCAAAGTATGGGGTCGGTCATGGTTTCACACCAACGTGTTCTCCTCAGTTAAATGCCACTGGAAGAGTAAACCGTACCATTATGGCTACCACACGATCCTATGTACAAGATAATAACCAGAATTTGAATCGGAATTTAGACGAGGTGATTTCTTGTTTATAGGAATTTAAAGAGTTGAGTATTCTCTCCCCTGCACTTCGTAGTATTTTGGGTCTTTTGAAAAGTGATGTTTTGCGTAAAATACGTAAATTATGATAACATTTCTCAGATGCGATGAAAATATTTAATCTTACAAAACTCCTACTATATTATAAACATATAGCTATATTTGAAACAAAATGATCTGAAAACTTAATAATTCACTTCCTACTAATCTGTGTGATCTTAAATCTAAACCACAATTTTGGTCTAACAAATAAATTAAGATACAAAAAACTGAATAATCCTTAAACACACAGAAACCCCTAAAAAATAATTTGAAAAGAAAACAATCTCGTTTGGTAAATCTTAAACGAAATACTAACAACAAAATTGACAATATCAAACCACAGGCATTCTGTCAGGGTGATATTTTCCTTTTCAAATGAAACAAAACTATTATAAAACACATAAAAAGGAAGTGAACTATTTATTTGTTTTCGTTCAACTATATTACTTTGTCTTACAAAATAAAAGGAATTGAAAAATGTATGGGCACAAGAGAAAAGAAAAGTAAAAAGAAAAATATGGATTAAATTGTATGATATTTTCTTCTTAAGGATAACAAACCATTTACAAATACTATTTGTCTGTTTGTCAGGTTTAATTCTTTTTTTTTTTGCTATTGCATGAACGATCAAATTTATCTCTTTTGTGTTCAAGGATATACATATTGTTCAACTGTAATTTAAGATTAAACAAGGGACAATTGATTAGTCGTATTAGTGAATGCATTTTTTGGACCACTAATTTTATCAAAACATTTGCTACCTAGCACTGGATTCGTGTGTGGACACACTACGCATGGACACACTCCACCGCATGAATCAGTTTTTGTTGATTTGTAAATTTTTTGTAAATTTATATCTACGGGAGTTCCAGCTATTGACATATATCACATACCACTGGCATAGCAGTGCGTTATCACTAAGCAAGCTGATATCTTAGAGATGCTGTTTTTTAATTTATAAACTAACGTCTCTGAACGTCATTTATAAACTAACGTCTCTGAATATTCGAAGATTCCATGCCAACTAAGATAAGAAATTTATGAGCATATAACTTTAAAATTTTGGGGATTAACATTATCAGGGAACACTCTGTTAAAAAGTTCCGAAGGGTACAGTTCTAGACTTTGTTACATGGACCGCAAAATGATGTGCGCTATTGCCACTCCGGTATGACGCAAAAAAATTGCAGGCTCAAAGTCAGTCAAAATCGATTTGATCTCCTGAGAACTACGTTCATTCATAATAGCGAATGAATAGAACATAGCGAATGAATAGAACATAGCGAATGAATTGTATTACATCAAAGGTAGTTCATCAGGTCCATCCTCAATCTTTGTTATAGAATATATCTTGATGATGGCACGCTATTGCTTGCTCAAAGAAAGAAGCCGCATTTACCACTAACTGGATTATTGCTAATCCAATTTTAGTATTGTTCGTGCAAACTTTCTAAAATATTAACTTTTGCCCTTTTATTTCTTTTATTGTTTTTATCTTATCACGAGACCTATGTCATATTTTAATATGTGCTATTATATATAGTTAGTTATCTATTCATAAAAAAACATACGAAATTTGCGTCAATCAACACCTTAGGACGCATGTTGTTATTGGATCCTAGCCTTATAAAAACTTATGTTTTGTTGTGACAAATGGTGTCATTCCTACTGGACAGATCATTTTATTTAAAAAAAATAAAATAGATTTGTAAAATGATCGAGTTGAGAATTGGTCATCCATACAATTCAAAATTCACTCAAAAATAATAAACATGAAAACCAATCATAATTTGATAGTTGGAAATCGCGAATGGCTAGGATAGAGTCCATGTTATTAAACCTGAACAGTTCTTGTGATCGCTCCCAAAAAAGAACTGACCACTTTTATAGGTCTTCTAGTCGACAAGGGAGGAGAAGTAGAAGCCGTTTTAGGGTCGAATCTTTGCTGGTATCATAAGACATTTAGTGACAGAGCAATTCGTTGTTTGCTGTCATGTAGCTCACCAGATACAGATTTTACATTATCATCAGCCAATTGTGGCGTTATTTACACTTTCGATTCAAAACTTCTACAAGTCGACCTAGGGCTTCGGGCACACTTTATTCACCCCTTTTTAGTCACTTCAGCTACAAATCATCGGAGCGGATTCTTTAAATCAAGTTAAGTTTGGCCTTTTAGTTGATATCCGAAACAAAAAACTGTTTGATCCGTCAACTAACTTATCATTTAATGCTATAATCGCTCTTGTTGATACGTCAACCCCATTCTATCATGCTTCCTGAATTTCCTTTACTGACTGAACCACCCAATTATAAAATTCCAGTCAAACATACGATGATCCATCGTATAAAGACTAAAGGCCGACTTCCTTTCTCCCGACCATGTAGACTGCAACCAACAAAAATTAAATCGGTCGAATAAAATCTTCAAAATTCATTTTTGGGATCAGCTCATTAGATTTCCTCAGCCTTACAATCACTCCACATGGTATTCATCCAGCAGAAGAGCACGTAAAGTAATAAATTATTTTCCCCCATCAACATCCATAACAACAGTAAAACAGTTCGTCGGAATGGTGAATTATTATCACATTTCTTTAGGCCAAAATCATGTCTAGATTCGTTCCCAGCATTAAACGTGCACTTGCTAATATAACATTATTAGCACACCCACTAAAACAAACTGTCTTCAGCATCGCTACCGACGCGTCAAATATTGCCGTCGGAGCAGTATTGCAACAAAAGAATAATAATTGTTTGGAGCCTGTACTTTTCTATTTGACAAAACTTTTTCTAACCGAAGTCAAGTATTCTGCTTTTAGAGATAGAGAGATTCTGGAAAATTTTCTTCGATTACATGGTTCGATCATATTCATAGGGACATCGTCGGTAGATTACCCCAATCACACAGCAATTCATATGTTCTCACAATAGTTAATAGATTCACTCGATGGCCAGAGGCATATCATATGCCTGATGTATCAATTTCCACAATTGCTAGAATTTTCATCGAACAATATGTTGCCTTTGGAATTCATGACCGATCAAGCAAGTCAGTTTAATCAAAATTATTTCCCGAATAACTGAATTATTAATCTGTCATATCAAATTTAATCGACTACATACCACCCACAGTCCAATGGTGTGGTAGAGCGGTTTCAGTTTCACATACAACTAAAAAATCGTTTTTAATCTCACAGGAAAATATAATTCATTGAAGCCAAGACCTTCCAACGTTACTTTCATTTTGAGCGGCTGTAAAAGAAAACCTTAAATGTTCACCAGTTGAATTGGTTTATGGGCAAGGTCTTTGACTGCCAGGCAAACTTTTCATCCCAAACCAAACCACTATTATCGACCTCAACATCAACGCAACACTTAGTTAATACAGACACGTTCATTACCCACTTTTTAACTCGCTTTCGTGTGGGTTGACTTTGTAAAATCAGCCCTCTGTACCCTGTATGAAGGGCCTCAAAAGATAGTTCGTCGTTTCCGTAAATATTTTATAGTGAACATAAAAGGAAAGAATTCGTTAAAGACCAACGAAAGATCGTCTTAGACCAGCGTTTGGAATTTTATCGATGTTTTTTAATCAATAATCACACACAAAGAAAGCTGGACGAACGGGTAAGGAAACATGTGGATGCTTTAAGGACAATTACTAACTCGGCAAACTTTTAAGCGAACTAGTATGCAAAGCTCATTGTATGTCGTTGTACAAACAAATCCTCTACAAATCGTGAATAACATACTTTTAAGTGCAAAAGCCACTAGTAGCAGCAGAAGCACAAAAACAGTAAGAGAAATATGGATTTGTAGTGGAACTTATTAACATAAGGCAAATGGCATAAGTACCAGATATACGAAATCATTTCTTTACAGAAATTATGGACAGGCTACCGAAAATTGCTCACCTTGCTTAAAGCTAAAACTGGTTTGTATTCTTCAGAAAGTGATAACTTCTCAACATTAGTCAACTTATACGAGAAAATAATAGAGCTTATGAGATGTGTAGAAAATTAGAGTGTGTGCAACACAGATTGTGTGCAAGTGTGTACAACACATTAAATTACCCAGAGATACTCCCTTAGTTGATTGAGAGTATTTACTTAACACAGTCAAGTTTATCCGCAAGCACTCTTAAGACAGCTATTTGGGTATTGATATATGCCTATTATTACCAGTAGTATTCATTAGTTTACCTTTACTCATAAGTTAATGCTTGAGCTGAAGTACCGACTACCGGGGCTAACAGATGTAGATCAAATTGATCTCTCCATAAGATAAATGAGACTAGAGGTCACATGGCCGCTACGTTTGCTGCCATGGGGTTTCTAGGAGCAGTATACACTGAATACTGGTTAATTACCTCTCCTTTAAAATGAAAAACTTTAAAACGTTTTACCATTAAAATCAATAATACCAGTGAATCATCATTTTGATTATTGAAATCTATTCCTTGGTCGTACATTGTACTAACACAAAAAACTTGGATAAACATTACACTAATTTTTCAACCCACACTCTTCGTTTGAGTGTAACAAAAGGAAAGGTAGAGCGAGAGCTGACGAGGTCAGATAACAGTTTTAAATGAAATAAAAAGATTTACGGTCTGTCAAATTGAATTAAAGGTTGTTATAGATAAAATAATATGTTTTTGTTGTCCTCAGAAAATCTTAGTTTGTGAAAGTATGAACACCATTGTCCATCCAAAAATTATTTAGCACACAAACATTCAACTTAATTCAAAAGAAAGAGAAATATATTATTCACAGAGAAAAAAATATTGAAAGAAATATCCTTATGTAATTAGATAGGCAGTTTTAGAAAATTAGAATCTAACACAAAACCTACACAAACCAAACATTCCCTCTTAATTTATGTTGTAAAGGTTTTATGTTTTGTCTTGTCATCACTTTTATTTTATTTTATTTTTTCTAAGGACATTTTATTCAACTGAATTTAATCTTGGAGGATTATATGTCAAGAATATATAGAAATGATGTTATCAGATTAAACAGAAGGTATAATAAATGTTGACAGGATAATTTTTTGTAAAAATTTTATTAAGTGAACGGTTGGATGAGTTGGATAACTAGAAGTTGTTTAATGTAATTATTGTTGGGGTGAATGGATTTTTGTTTTTGTTTGATCTTGATTATAAACTTTTGTAGGATCAATTTCAAATAAAATTCTTACCATATGGGTTTGATTGTGGGAATGTGGTTAAGTAGATGCTCTTATATCTTATATATCACATCATTTTGAATTAACTCTCTGGTGGAGTAATGGAACAACAGAGCTTAGTACTGTATTACTAATTTTCTTAAATCGACTGCTTATACATTTTCATACAATATCAAATTCAGCCACTTTCAACAATTGCAAAACATCATGACTAACACACAAAACGATATTAATCCTAATTAAGTCATTAATTCGTTGAATCGCCAATAGTTACTGTCAATAATATTCATGTTCATATTAAAATACAAAACATTACAATAATATGTACATTACACTTATATACAATCCATTATAAATATCTTTTTTATTTAAATGCCACCACAGGGATCATTATTAATAATTCAATCATTTTTATCGTCAATTTTTACATTTTACAATACTCGTACTTGTATTTTATTGATATTAAATTTCAATTTGTTGCCATTTTTGTATTGTTAACCATAACACAAAGCAACACCAAATAGAAATATTTTCACTTTGTATTAAAGAGTTGGATATGTACAATGTACATAATATATTATAAGTGATGTTAATTTGTACGGAGATGTTAGTAGATTGGTTGGTTAAAATGCATGGTAAGTCTGTATGTCAGAAACTCTGAAAACTATTTATAAACATACATTAGGATTAAGTCTAGCTAAAAAGTGTTTCGATCATCGAACTTGGCTCATAATCTCCAAGAATTAAACTTAAACAAAAATAACGTTTTGGAAAATTAAATTATCCCAGATATCGTTCGTCCAAAATAATAATTTGTTGACTATTTTGTTTTGTATCGACACTTCTATATCGAATTAAACGCAAGGTATTCAAACCTTAACGGTAAATAAGTGGGTAGTTAAACTTGGAAAATTATTAAAACTCCCTTCTTGCATGGCATTTGGACTTCCGCTTTTTTATTTCTAATGTATTGATATTATAATGGCTTCTCCAAGTTTTGAGTTTAAGTCTTTTAATTTACATCCCATACGTTTCAGCTTTCTATTATTTTGGTTTGGAACAACAGTAGCTTTCTGAACATCTGAAATTATTCAAAATTACTATAATAAATTTAGTTCTTTAAGCCGCCAACTTTGTATTAAAAGGCTTTAACTTGCTCTTCAAATTCTTTATATTTCTTCGAGTTTTAATAAATTCAAATACTCTGATTCATTTGCGGTTTATATAAATTCTAATAGTTCTTTGGTTTGTATAGCACCCCGTGGTTCTTGAAAAGCGACACAAAAATATCCGTTTACAATTTTTTACCTCTGTTCTACCTATGTATTTGCATCTGATACCGCAGAGGCAACGCTACATATGCTTGCTTAATAATATGTCCACTGCAAAAACTAAGAGTTTAGAACAATAGTTCACTCAGCATTACCTTCTGTGAAATTTCTGGAAAAAAATTATTAGTTGTGGTTTAAATTTACGAACAATACTTCAAATATTGTACTGAATACGATCTCTCTTGTGTGCTAAGTTAAGGTATAGGAAAGTTTTTGAGCAACTGATAACCTACCAGATTTTGCAGGGAAGACTAATTTACTTTAACTTATTTTATATGCCTTATTTGACTTCACTTCTGACTTCACTTTTGGATCTATAAGGTCATTCAATAAGTCCGTAGGATAAGTAAGAAAAAAACAACATTTTGACAAAACTCGATTTTTTTATTCAACATAGTTGCCTTCGAGGGCGATACAACGAGTATAGCGATTTTCCAACTTTTCTATACCACTTTTATAGTATGATTTCTCTTTCTCGTCAAAATAGGCCTCAGTTTCAGCGATTACTTCATCATTGGACTTAAATTTCTTTCCAGCAAGCATTCTCTTGAGATCTGAAAACAGGAAAAATTCGCTGGGGGCTAAATCTGGAGAATATGGTGGGTGGGTAAGCAATTCAAAGCCCAATTCATTCAATTTTGCCATCGTTTTCATCGATCTGTGACACGGTGCATTATCTTGGTGAAACAACACTTTTTTCTTTTGCAATTGTGGCCGTTTCTTTGCGATTTCAGCCTTCAATCGATCCAAAAGTTCACAGTAATAGTCGCTGTTGATGGTGGTTCCTTTTTGGAGATAGTCGATGAATATTATTCCGTTCGTATCCCAAAATACAGACGCCATCACCTTACCGGCCGACTGTTGCGTCTTTGCTCGCTTTGGATTCGGTTCGTCGACTGCTGTCCACTCAGCTGACTGTCTTTTGGATTCTGTTGTGTAATTATGAAGCCATGTCTCACCCATTGTCATATATCTACGATAGAATTCTCTTTATTGCGGTTTAACAGTGCCAAAGACTCCTCCGAAGCATCGATTCGTTGTTGTTTTTGGTCGACTGTGAGCTCACGCGGCACCCAATTTGCACAGAGCTTTCGCATACCCAAATGTTCATGTAAAATGGTAAAAACACTACCATCTGCTACCTTTACAATGTCAGCTATTTCGTGCACCTTCAATTTGCGATCGTTCATAACCAATTTGTGGAGTTTTTTTATGTTTTCTGGAATAACAGCCTCATTTGGGCGTCCACTGCGCTCTGCATCTTTTGTGCTGATACGACCACATTTAAATTCAGCAATCCACTTCTCTACCATTTGTCTCGATGGAGCAGAGTTTGGATAATGTTTATCAAGCCATTGTTTGGTTTCCACTGTATTTTTTTTCATCAAAAAGCAATGCTTTATTAAAATTCGAAATTCGCTTTTTTCCATTTTTTTTTCAAAAACAAAAGTTGCTTCACACAAAATGCTATAACTCACGAATCAATAGTCAGATTGCTGTCAAATTTATACACGTATCGTTTGAAGGTTAGTACTAAATAAAAACCATATGGAAAAAATTCTAGTAACGCCATCTATGTGTCATCCTACGGACTTATTGAATGACCTAGATGTGATATCCTGTATTGACCTAATACTAAAAAATGAGGAGAAAACCCTGTAAACCCCGACTCATAAACAACATTTTGTACTAAAACGGTAAACCCTTTTATTTTTATTTTCGGAATTACAAAAAGAAACGAAAGAATATACATATGACCTCTAAAGAAAAAATCTCTAATTAGGCTAGAACTTAAGGATTCATATTAACATACTAATACAAGCGCGTTGCCAGGATCAGCTTTGAATATTCACCACGGTCATTTGCAACAGCGACATAATTACCATGGCAGCCGATATTTTTAAGGTCGGTTATTACGTCAGTCTCCCATTGTAGTCGTGGTCTACCTCACGGTCGCCCACTCCCTGGGGTACTAACGTACATTTTTCTCATCATTCCAGACTGTGAATTGGCTCGTAGAACATGCCCAAACCAAGCAATCCTATTAGAGCGGATACAACCTATTATATCAGGACCCTCAAGAAGGTCTCTGATCTCAAAGTTATACCGGGTTCTATACTCTCTATCGTCTGTCTTAAGTGGACCAAAAATGTAGCGTAGGATCTTACGCTCAAATACAGATAAATGCGATTTGTCATTTTGTGTAAGGGTCCACCTTTGCGACCCGCACATCACGACCGGTCTAATCAATGTCTTGTATAACTTGAGCTTGGTGTTAGTTGATACATACGGTGATCCAAGGAGAGGTTTAATTGAGTAGAAAGCTTTTGGAACTTTTGGAACTTTTTGAGCTAGCAGTCACAACTCTATCCTTAGTTTGCTTAAAAAAAATAGTTGTTGTACTTATAGAGTTTTTGAATTTTTATTATACTTTTCGAATTTTTTTTCGAAAATGTTTAATATTATTAAAGTTTTAGAAAATTTTGAACTTCATTGAAGTCTTAAAATTTTGAATTTTTGTAAGTTTTAGTTTGAGGTGTGAGTTGTTTTAAAATGTGTGTTGTTCTGTGGGCAGTAGGTAAGATGTCTGTAAGTCCTGACGGGCAGACAATAATTGTGTTTTGAGGTTTTTATTGTTCTGTTTTGTTCTGTGGGCGAAAGGTAAGTTCTAGCGCGCAGACAGTTCTGTTAGTTTTGTTTTGATATAAATATTTGGTTAAGCTTTGATCTGTGGGAGAAAGGCAAGATTCTTGTAAATCGTGACAGTTCTTTAAGGTTTTATTTATATTTTGTGTGTGTTTGTGTTCAGTTGTTATTCTGGTGTGTTTTTTATGTAGAACAGCAAAATTAGGAAAGGTCCTTTAGATGTAATCTTAAAAGGATTTACAATCCCGCGTACTTTAATTGGGTGGACATTTTTGACTGCTGCGAGAGGGTAGTGAGTAGTGAGGTGACATGTCATATAACTCGGCTCTTGTTGACCCCTGATGGTATACCATCGAGGTCATCCAGTGGGCCATAAAAAAGAAATGTATCACCCGTCGTTCAGGCCGTTGTGACTGACGTTCTTTCTACACCTCCACTAGCCTCTTTATTCCCAATATAAAGTGCGCCGGCGGTGTCTTTAGTTTGCCAGGGAACAGTGTAAAGGAAAATTAGCTTTCTAAGCCTCTATCATCTGGTCATTCATATATTTCACCGAAGCACTCTTCTAAAACTCCATTTTTTTAATTTTTATATGGTGTAGTTGAATTGGTTTCATTTTGCTTTCGTTTTTGTTGTTGTTAGGAATCAGCTCGATTATTATGCTGCCACCTATCCTAATGGTTTTCTCGTTTCTTCCTTGGGGTTTTATTGAATTTGTTTTTGAGCATATTTTTTGGTTTATCATGTTTTTTGTGTTTGACCTTATTTTTGTTTTATTTTTTCGTTCTGTTTATTTTTGTTTTCAGTAATTCTTTTATTTCTGGCCTGACTAGCTCTTTCGGTAGAGCTTAAGAGTTTTTATCTGGGGAATTGGGTTCGTGTACGGGCTACGGCTCTTATTTTTCTTCTTGGATCTTATGATTCTCAGGACGAATGTTATCAGTCAGACTTCCTCCTTCCATCCTGTACTGTGGTGGCCGGTACATGTTGTGACAAATTTTCTGTAACTTTCCATCTACCTCGTAGATGGTAAAATACTATCCGCATTATTCGAAAATGTGTTTATGTCGCTTCTAAAACTCCATTTTTTTATTATTATATGTTGTAGTTGAATTGGTTTCATTTTGCTTTCGTTTTTGTTGTTGTTAGGAATCAGCTCGATTATTATGCTGTCACCTATCCTAATGGTTTTCTCATTTCTTCCTTGGGGTTTTATTGGATTTGTTTTTGGGCATATTTTTTTGGCTTATTATGTTTTTTGTGTTTGACCTTATTTTTGTTTTATTTTTTCGTTCTGTTTATTTTTGTTTTTAGTAATTCTTCTATTTCTGGCCTGGCAAGCTTACTCGGTAGAGCTCAAGAGTTTTTATCTGGGGAATTGAGTTCGTGTACGGCTCTTATTTTTCTTCTTGGATCTTATGATTCTCATGACGAATGTTATCAGTCAGACTTCCTCCTTTCATCCTGTCCTGTAGTGGACGGAGCATGTTATGACAAATTTCCTTTAACTTTCCATCTACCTCGTAGATGGTAAAATACTATCCACATTATTCGAAAATGTGTTTATCCATACTTTCAAAGACTTCTCATCCCGTTCTTTTAGAACTTTGTTATATTCTTAAGTACACTTGTCATTTAAAACCACATACTGCTAGTTTTCTCAAAACTTCACTATTAGTTAATGGCCGTATTACTGCGTTTAGTTTCCTTAACTCCATCTCACCTAGTATAGGACTAAAACTTAAAATTTGCAAACTTTTTTTCAGATTTTTTTTCTCTGAACAAACGACTTAGTCTAAAACCCAAGCCGATAATGACAGTCAATTCACTTAATTGTTTGCCTATCTCTCAACATTTATATATTTCCATCTTATGGAACAACCACTTAAAATATAAGCTAACTTCCTCTATTTATTACACCAACATTTTTGCTGTGTTCCTACATATAAAAGAATTTCCATCATACGTTATATTTTCTTTTTGTCTAATAAATTACAAACATTCATGTATTTTTAAAATTTAAATAACAGAAAATTAACATAACTGAGTTGTTGTTATTTAAATTTGTTGCGTCCTAAGACGATAAAATATAAAAATTTAAAAAGAAAAAAAATTTCTTCTATAAAATTCAAACTTGTCAAATGTTTTGTCTTCTTAATGTCATTTTAAAATAAACTTACGACTTACGATATAGCATGTGTTTAATGCGATAATATATTAATGTTATTACAATTATTATAATTTCTACATTTTATTATTATTGTTGTTGTTAAATGTTTGTTATGGATTATCGCGAATTACAAGGTAATGGTAACGTTTGCTTTGTATTGTGATGGAAATGAAGAGAATTAAATTTTATTTTATTGTTTTGCAAAAGTTGTGAAAATTGTTTTATTATTATTTGGTCACAAAACACATTAAAAGGAAATTTTATGATTG
>OY856186.1:103300538-103378038 GCA_963693315.1 Diogma glabrata | reverse complement strand
GGAAGAAAAAGGATTTTCCTGATTAATCAAATTCCTTAAAATATCAAGGCGTAAGATATCATTTTAACTATTCTAAAACAATTGATTTTGTTTTGTATTTAGAACAACTTCCAGGACACTTTGTTTTGTCCGATCCTATCTATTGTCCGATGTACGAAATTGTTATTTCCAACGGCACGGAATACTAGTTATGAAAACATTGCTGTAATTTATTTCTCAATTCCTATTTCACGACCCACTAAATTTTTTGTTACTAGTATAACACGTCTTTAGTTTGTTATCATTCATAAGAGTGCGTTAGTGGAAGCGAGAAAGGCACATATCTCTTATAGTGCCACTGCTTATACGCACATACAAAAAAGATCAAAACTATTATATGAGAACAGTACATATGGCTTAAACAATTGTGTTTTTACGTTTTATGTATATATGTCGACCATTTAATTTTAATAAAGTGAATTTATAATTAAAGTTACTAATCATTTTTAAATTTTTTAAATATAATTAAGGGAATTGTAAACGTAAGTACCTATATTTATATAAAGGTAAATACTCAAATTTTAAAATTAAAAGGATTATATCCCAGGTTAGAAATACCAAGGCTTATCGAATGGGCCAAGCCTGGCCCAAGCTTGGAAAACTAAGAAATGATTATCAAGGCATGGCCAAGCCTTAGTCTAATACATTTTGTCATACTAAGCCAATGGTTAAAATAAATAAATGTAAATTGTATCTTTTTACTACTATATTTAGTTTTGGGCCAAACTTGGTTCAATGTTGAAACAAATTTATTGTAATTGTCATATAATTTCAGCATTTGTGCAATGATGGATTGTAACCAACAAATTTACAATATATGAGGAAATTCCACTACAATACCCGGGGAATAAAAGGCTAAGGGGCCAGACCTGCGCCAAGCAACAGCTTTTGGGGTTTTGGCCAGACTTAATATTTTCAAACGGCCCAAATTTGTGCCAAGTTTGGACTGATGTCCTTGGGCCATGTCTGGCAAATAAGACTTGGGCTAGATCTACCAAACCAATTTTTTTTCCAGACCTCCTTTAAATGTGTGGAAAGAAGTTGTTGAAAGAGTAGCATTTATAAAATTAGAGAAAAGCTTGAAATGACTTGCACATGTTTACACTACATTAGACTAGTAAATAATGCGTAACATAATAAACTGAATCTTGGTTCAGTCTAGACATTTACAACTGGCCCAGACTGTAACCAAAGTTAGATAACCAAGGATTATACTGAATTATACATTAAAATGCAATATTTAAAAATATACTTTTTTAATATGTTTATTTTTAATTTTAAATTTTATTAATAATCATATAAACTTCCCTATAGTAACAATTTGAATTTGATTTTTTATTTTAATGAATATCGATTTCGACTTACGTCATCCTCAGTTCTTAAATTATTATTACAATCTTTGCTTAAACTAATGTCTTATATACCATTTAAACTGCTATTTTTTATTATTACGTCATATATTTTGTTAGTTTAAGTGTTGATTTTATCATTTAAAATGTTGTTATTGTTTTTATGTTTATATATTTCTATTTCTTCCTATCTATCTAGATGTTGTACTTTGCTTTTTTTATGTAATATGCTTAAATTTGTGTTGATATTGGTATATTTTCTATTTTCAAATGTTGGGCATATCTGGATTTTGGATCACTTTTATTAATTTCACTGGTGTGTTCAATAAATCTTTTGTGAAGGACCGCCCCGTTTGACCTATATAAAATTTACTGCAGTCATCACAGGTAATTTTATAAACACCTGTGTCTAGGGTTTGGGTTTTTTGGTTTATAGGTAATTTTCTATTTTATTTTTGTTTTTTGTATATTGCATTTTAATTCAAAAGTGACAAAAGCACACAAACAGTGAATAATATGGAAAACCATAACAACACATATAATGAATTATACATTGCAAAAAAAATTAAAAAGGTATGAATTCGATTTATTTGTTTTAGAATTGGTCCAGCATTGTATTTAAATATTGATCCAATGTGTACAAATAATAATGGTACGTGGTTATCATTTAAGGTTAAAACAACATTCAACCAATTTTATTTTAAAGCTTGTCTCAACGTTGTTAAACCTTAAAACAAGCTTGGCTCAATGTAAAAACAATCCTTTGTCCTTACCTGGGTAGTATTGGGCCAGCATTGTATTTAAATATTGTTCCAATGTCTAAAAATAATAATGGTACGTGGTTATCATATAAGGTTAAAACAACATTCAACCAAGTTTATTGTAGAGCTTGTCCCAACATTGTTCGACCTTAAAACAAGCTTGGCTCAATGTCAAAACAATCCTCTCTGCTTACCTGGGATATGTTAATCTTTTAGCTTAACCCCATTTTATTTTTTCAGATTGATATATGATAATTAATAACTGTATTATTATTCTAAATATATATTTAAGAAATATTTTTATATTTATATTTATTTATTTTATTACAGATAATAAAAAACTTAAACAAAATTATTAAAATGTATTTTATTTACAAAAATTCTAATTTCTTTACCAAGGTGGTTTAGGTTTACCAAGACAAACTACCCAGCAAAAGTATACCAGTTATACCAGATTTACTAGTAACTTACTATTAACGCGTTATAGTAACAAGGCAAAGACAAACCCAAAACCGCGCGAACAAAATGTCCCACCTCGTCTTGTATAACATGTCTGGGGTTTGTCTGGTCAGACGTGTCTTTAGGCTGTCTGGTCAGACATGTCCTTAGTTTGTCTTAGTAAACCTAAATCGTGTAACCACCTTGGTATAGAAATTGGAATTTTTGTAAATAAAATACATTTTAATCATTTTGTTTAAGTTTTTTATTATATTTTATTATATTTATTAAACAAATATTAGAACAATATTACAATTATTAATAGTAAACATTTAATTATCACATAACAATCTGAAAAAATAAAATAGGGTTAAACAATTACATTTTTCATGTTCTTAATTTTAAATACATATTTCAACAAATTTCAATATTTACTTATAGGTACTTACGTTTACAATTTCTTTAATTTAAAAAAAAAAAAATTTGGAATCCTTAATATAATAGCCGTGAGTCTATCCCTCTATACGGTCGTAACGCTGATGACGTAGTACATTTTTTATTGTTTTTTTTTATTTTTTTAAATAACATTAAAATTATTGTTTTTTTGTTATTGTTTTAATAAAATTTAAAGGGGGGATTTTTTTTAAAAGTTATTTATAGTTTTTGTTGTTGTTTTAACTAAATCTGTTTTTTTTTTCAATTCAATTAGTCACAATATATGTAATATGTAGTAATTTTGCTTTTGAACCTATATAGGCAAAAATATGCTATATATTATATTTGATTTATAGTAATTAATATACTTCACAAACAAACTTAAATCGTTTAAAGCAAAAACATGAGAAATTTCAGAGAGAATTTTTTAAATGATTATAGTTGTGTTTTGTATGTAAGCTTGTGCAGTATGTAAGCAAATGCTTTTCTTAACTCCCTTTTGTAGCACTATTAAAGCAGGAGTTAGACCCAGAAAATTATTCTATAGAACAGCGAGCATAACAGCATAGAAAAATATAGATTTTTAACAATTTTTAAAAACAATGTAGGTTGCAAACATTTGACATTATTGGGACAAAAGACAGTTTGTGTTATAATATACATTTTTAAACATTTAATAATTTAAACCGATTTAATAAAATGGTGTTTAAAAAACTCAGTACAAAATTTCGTTGTCATTGTCGATGTAGAGGGTTGTGAGAAAGGTTCGGGGTTCAACGCGGACCCAATATTTATTTTTTATTGTTTTTGTTTATTTTTTTATAGAACATAAAAATTATTTCTTTGGGATTTTTTGTATTAAATTTCTAGATATTACGATGTATGTATTCATAGGATGAGAGAATATTTCGCCAACACTTAAGTCAATATTTTAATCAACATCCTAAGTCAGTCACGAGTGTAAAGTCATTATTGATTGTTGCCAATCAATGCAAAACTTAATCAATTCATTGCTATATTTTTGGTTAGGAAATATAGACAACTTCAGGGGAATTTTTAATTTGGAAGGGTTTTTTGTGAACAATTAAGCTTAAGTACATATTGGAAATCACTTGAATTTTGCAATTCGAAATAACTTTTCATTTTCTCTAAAATTCCTTTAGAAAAATTTTTTGTGTTTCGTGCCATAATGACTTTACACTCATGACTCAGGATGTTGATTGGAATGTTGACTCAAGTGTTGACGAAATATTTTCTCATCCTATGAATTCATACATCTTAATATTTAGAACTTTAATACAAAAAATCCCAAAGAGATGCAATTTCCAATATGTAATCATAGACAAAAGATTCAACTTAAGTAAATATGAAAAATGATGAAGTCTCAAATTTCTCGCTTTCACTAATGCACTCTTATGAATGATAACAAACTGAAGACGTGTTATACTATAGTAACAAAAAATTTAGTGGGTAAAGACATGTCTGACCAGACAAACTAAAGACACATCTTACCAGACAAACTCCTTTACATATTATACAAGACGAGGTGGGACATTTTGTTCGCGCGGTCTTGGGTTTTTCTTGGTCTTGGTAAGTGGTCTTGGTAAGTTTGTCTTGGTAAGTTACTAGTAAATCTGGTATAACACTTTTACTGGAGATGTACAGGAATAGGACTACAGATGTACTCATAAAGAAAGAATAGTAGACAAAATAGTAGACCAGTGGGCATAAATAAAAGACGCCAGAATAGTACATTATGATGCTAGGATGTAAAGCTAAAGATTTTGGACGTATGTGGAGTTTGCAAATCGAGGCGCTAGCCGGGATTTGCATCCACATTAAGTCCAAAATAGCTTACGTCCGTGCATCATATACTATTTTTTATTCGCCGCAAGCAAAATATTTTTAAAAAAAATGTTTATTCTAAATTAAAATGATAAATTTGCATAAATTTTGAAATAAAAATATGTGGAGCAAGTTACCTTTGACATAATATTTGTTGTTTTCTCCAAATTATTGTATCACTATTTTTTTTTATTTAGAGTATGGTTATTTTTGTGACACATTAATAATTAAACTTAAAATAGGTAGACTCTTCTATGAAATCTACCTAAAACAAAACATGGATACACATTAAATGAACTTACAATCGATTTGATTGCTCGTCTTTTAGTAAAAAATTAAAAAGTAAAATATTTGAACATTGGGCAGTACATTTGAACATTAGATGTTTACATCGAGCAAATCTATCCATGCTACTACCTCGGGAGTTGCCAAATGCATGTCTGAGATGTCGCCATTGTACCGTCGAATTGGACACACAGTTGCAATGTGTTTTATGGTTTTTGGTGGAGCGCCGCAGTCACACTCAGGGGACTCTGAAATGCCCCACTTGTAGAAAGAATCAGCACAACGTCCATTCTTATTCGGTTTGGTGTAGTCCTGATATGACGTGGCAGATCGAAACCAGGTTGGGTAGAAGTCGGGTTAGTAATAGAAAGGTTGTGTTGTAATGATGCCAGGTGGTTTCCCTGGCGTCCAAGATATTAAAATTAGTTGCCAGCAGGTTCCTGGTTGTGGAGGCTTTCTTGACTTCAATCGACAACCAGTTTTATGTGGAGGCTTTCTTGACTTCAATCGACAACGAGTGTGGTCACCGTAATATTCGTGCAAGGGTAACGTGATGTTGTTGGTTACCTTTTTATGTTCATTTTTATGTTCGTCTGAGTGCAGGTGGAGCGATATTGCTTAACACAGTGGCCACGGTAAAGGGGTGGATCTGGTAGTACCACTTATAGTACGCATCGTGGCATGCAGCTGGCATGCAACATTTTGAGTATGTGTGCGGGGGGGGGTTTAAACCCGAATAAACCCGTATGTCGCTACGCCACTGACTTCTGAAGACTGGATTTGGTGTTACCAAAACAGCATTCGACTGTGACAAAGCAAAGCGTTCCGCGACCAATGTACACATTTTGCTTTGTAAACTCAACAGCAATATATTCTTAAAATAGCTTTAAAAATACTTATGATAGAAAAATATGATTTCAAACAACAAAGTACTGATTTATTCAGCATAAATATTACAATATATGACATTTTAACAACACCGACAAGACCGTCACCTCGAATCCAGTTCTCCTGTTTGATTAATTGTTTATTAATTCATGAGCTTGAGTCAGATCGAAATTTTAAAATTAAGATACACTATATTAATTTGTTTACATTGTTAAAAACTATCAAATTTCCATTTAACCTTCAAAGAAATCATTAAAAGTTTCACCATCATCAAATATGAATGTAATAAAATCAAAATAACAACCGTGTTCCCATAACGTTCATACAAATTAAAACAAGATCAAATCGTTTTCGAAACTTTATAAATAATTAAATTTTAAATTAAAAACAGTTTTTCTTAAAAATAGAAATAAAATTCTATATTACAACACTCCATCAACTTAACTGTTTATTATTCCATTTACCATAAAATCCCACTCAATAAATTGTATCTAAACACATTCGAATCAACTTGGAATCACTTTCAATTAACATAACACTATAATTTAATATTTAAATTAAATGTTTTTTTATAATTAATCAATTAATATTACCTTCAAAATAACAACAACAAGAACAAATTTTATCGAAAATTTATGTTATTATTCGTTAAACTAAATTTAATTTATTGAAAATATATTCAATGTATGCAAATTTTCTTTTTTTTTTTCATAATCGCTAATCTTATTTATTATTATAATTAAAAAAAATTTAAAAAAAATTGTATATATAATTAACATTTAATATTAATTTATGATTATTAAACGTAATATTTTTATTTTATAATTAATTCAATTATATTGTTTTTGTTGTTTTTATCAGTAGTCTCAATCTTAATTGAGTTGGTAATTATTTTTTTTTGTTATTATTTATAGGTTTTTTGCCATTTTTAGAATTGCGTGTTTGTTGTTAAAATATTGGTGAATAACTTTCGTTTTAAAGGTTAGGTAAAATACGATAAGTTAAAATTGTCATTATATGTTATTCGTTACACATTATATATTACACCGGATTAAAATTTAACCTATGAGCTTCGGCTGATCAAACAACTTTTACTTTAAAAAGATGGCAAGCTAGTTGGATTGTAAGATATTACTGTGATATAATTTGATATAATTTGGATGCTGGCGAATGAACTGTTTTCAGCCAAAGGTACCCTCAATTCAAGGTATACAGTATTCATATTTAACTCTACTTGTGGGTTTTAACTCTTTATTTAACTTTACTTGTGGGATATTTTAGTGGTCGGAAGTGATAGTGATATCTCGCGGTTACTGCCAGTTGTATGTAATACTACATGTTAATTCATATAGCAGCAGCTGGGACTCCACAATTAACAAAACACTTTTTAAATTGACAAAGATCCTCTATGTTTATGTTTACTTTATCTTGCTAACTAAATAAATCATTGTTTTGTTGTAATTTTTAAACATCGAAAAACCTTATAAATTGGAGAGTGCGGAATCACAGAAGTTCCAATAGAATTGTTACAATTTGCTGTATTAATAATATAATAATATAATAAACTAATAAATCATGTTAAAAGGAAATATATAATATTAAAAAGTAAAAATTACGCGAGCGATAATAATCACAATAAGTTGATCAGTCAGTTGATCAATTGTAATTATTTCAAGTTAGTGGCATCGAGAAGTTAAACGATAAACACATTGATATCGAATAAGTTTAAATAAAATATAACGATTCTTGACCGAATTCCCATAATATTTAGTTCGATCACTATAGACCAGGAAATTAAAACAATGGATTTTCTATACGTTAAAATTTTTATTCGTTCAAGATTTTATTTTCTTATAAATATTTCTCCTTTTTCCCCTTAATTATTCTTATATTCACAATAATTCTTCACTAATATAATAATCTATAATCTATATTACTAGTACCTTATTCACCTCGTATAACATATAACTGTTAACTGTTTGTATCACTTTCAATTTAAAACTACACTGTTTCGCTGACATACAGACAGCATATACCTAATACGACCCACTATACAACATTCTAGAAAACATCCCTTCCTCTATCAACAAAAACATAATAACACGATCATTAAATCTAGAAAGGTGTAAAATCTATTCTTTTTAATTTGTTTATTTAACTATTGTCTAATAGACTGAGTTTATTTTCTTATAGAATAAACAAAGATTTCCTGTTGTGTGTTGTTTTGTTTTTGTTATATCTTGTTTATTCAGGTCTTTTATATTCGTTTAGTGGAATTATTTTCTCTAAACCTTATTTTCCAGAACGATGTTCTTTTGTACACATCGTACTCCATAATCGTAACATTCTCCACCACTTATATCTGTTTGTCCCCTACAAAGTTTATATCTCCTTCTTTGTAGGGTGCTAATATTCCTAGATGCACTACTGTTGTTTTTGTGAGTTGACTTGCTATGATGGTATAAGGTTTTTCCTACTATGTTTGTAGTTTTGAAGATAATTAATTTCTCTGCTGTCTTAATTTCTCTGCTGTTTTTTAGAATACTGTCTGGTTTCTTTTTTGGGTCACTTCTAGAACACTATTTGTGTTTTTTCCCTGAGAGATGCTGTTCTTTTGGATTGGTTGTGCAAATATTAAGATTCTTTATCTTTGACTTTATTTGACACTTGCGCCTTCCAGAAACATTACTTGCGACGATATCACCCATTTAAGCCCTTTTAAGTTTATTCGATTCATTCAGTTTTTCATTTTTTCTTGAATTTGCTACCTAGTTTATCGCCCTGCATATGTAAATTGATTTTTATCGTTCTTTGATTCGATAACGTACACATACGGCTTCATCCGCTTCATGACGTCTGTTCCTACGATAATTTCCACCATAATGTAGGATACAGTTTACCTCTATCCTTATTTCGCCTATACATTTGTCTTGTACGGCTTCGCATCTTCCAATTACTGTCTGTAGTTTCATACCCACCGTTAGTTGTATATCTCCATTAATCAAATTTTTGCGAAAAAGTATGGGAGCTGCCTTTGTGTCCAACATAATAAAAACAGCTCTTGCCATCTTTTTCTCAAATGCACGACAGCCTTTCTCCGCTTACAGCCCCCCCTCTTAAAATTGGGATGGATGTAACTTCTTTTTCATTTCTGTTCTCGTTTATATCCAGAATATCTCACCAATTCTATCTCTTCTTATTAGCATTATTTTGGACTTTCTTTACAAATTAGTCAATTGCACATTACAAGTGACAATTGGACATTAGAAATTTGTTCTTGCTTTAGCTATTTTCCCTACAACAAACCGCAAACCGTTAGATCGTTGTATAATTTCGTGGATTCTAAGACTAAAGTTTTTCAAATAAGACTTTTCAAATGATTTTGGTGTTCGATAATTTCTCTATCAAACACGCAATTTAAAATTGATCCATCATTGTCTAGAACTTATAAAACCTTACATTTTGTTTTGAATGTGAAGATGATCCGAAATCGCAAATTTTCTCCGGCTCCAAGAGCATTTTTGGATAAGTTAACCTATTATAATAATGCATCAATAAACTAGATGCATAGTAATATTATAATTTGACAAAGGATTGTGTTGTGTAAATAAAAACGTAATTCTGATTGTGGATACTTTTTTCAGTAAAACAAGTATCGTATGTTCAATCCATACCGTTGGATATGGAATATGATATGATTCTTTTTCTCCGGCGTTCTGAAAGTAACCAAACAAAAAGAAGCAGTTTTAATAGTTTAGTGGGAGCAAAACGTGATAAGCAAATGTCCGTAAAGGTTTCGTTCTATCGTTTCTTGTAATCTCGTAGTGTTAAAATTAAAAATGATTTTTTCGATTTTTGAATATTTGCATGTTATGCAAAATTTTTAGATTCTATGAACACCTACTTAACCAGGTTGCTCCTGCAAAATCAGTAGCATCATACCGATTACATATCAATAATAAATAATTTTAATTCAAACATTTATTTGATTTTATAACTGCAAATACTTGAGAGCGTTTAAACAGACATGCTACAAACCTTTAATTGATTTCGCCAAGCTTATTTTCATAGAAATATACTTAAACTCGAACATTATATACTATATTTCAGAAAACGAATAAAATCGTGTTCCTAAATCCACAAAGCTTAAATTAAATAAAATAATGAATTTCACAGTAAATCACGAATGTTGATCTCAAAACCTATTATCTACAAAATATCAAGTTACGAACTATTTTAATATATCCTTTTCAAACAAAACATCTTCTTCAAATCTTATCATAACAATCTTACGATCTGAAAAAAAAATTCAGAAAAAACTAAATACTACAACCCAACTTAACAAATTAAAATTAATTTGTGATAAATTGAAAATCTTTTAATAAGCGAACGTAGAACTTAAAAAAAACTGCCCAGGTAAAGGTAAGAAATATATCCACCCGTCAGTGATTTATAGTATTTTTCTTTTATAAAACTCAAAATTTTATTTTAAAAGTACCAGGTGGTGGATGATATTTAATTTTATTTAAAGATTTATTACAATGCACCTTAGGACATCATGTTATTTGAAAAGCAAAAATTAAATAAATTATTTTGCCACCCGCGTTATTGGTTTGAATTATCATTTAACTTTTGGTTTATGTGACTCACACATCCTTTAGAATATTTTTTTTAAGATTTTATTTTGTTTCGATTTTGATGACTGAAGTTTTGGCTTTTACTCAAAAATGTTGGATCTAATTCTTTAAAATTGAAGAAAGAATCAGAAACATAATCCTTAACATGACACTTAGAAAATATTTCGCCCATTCTCTCAGTACAGCAGCGTGGGATTTCCATCGTTTAGTTGGTTAGACTATGCGGTTTTCTGGAAAAATGTGTCAAAGTACATGTTTAAGACATGATACACTATTGATGCTATTTATAAACAACAACGATATCAGGAATACTTTGGTTTTGTTGTAGGGCAACAGAGATATGTTTGTTAAAATTGTTATCCTAAATAAATGAATTGCAAAACTTGGTCATGATTTTGGAAAATAAACAATTGTGTCTATGGAGTGATCAAAATTAACCTAATTTCATTGCCAGTGGACAATTTTTAACTAAAATGTTCTTAAATATACAATAGACTTAAAACATACTAGAACTACTTCTAGGTTTGGATCAACCGTCACAATATCTGGTAGTTCACACTTGCTACTACTAAAACTAGTGAAAGTCAACCTCCATATAAAAGCTCTGTTAGAAAACAAATCAAATATTTTGTTAACAATATTAGAAACTTTATAGAATATTATCACAGTACTATCACAGTACCTGCAAAACTGGAAGTAGCATACTACCTACATATCTGGTGTAAACTAAACACCTAAATCAGTTGAATTCCTTGACATTTATTTTAAAATTAATTTTTTTTATTCGACATTCAAACAAAACACAACCCACTACGATAATAATACACATGGTGAGGTCGGTTTTTGTTGTTATGTTGTACTTTTTTTAATTTTTCATCTACTGCTGTGAAAACCCAGCGCACTCCATTTTCTGCTGTTGGCATACGAGTTAGCATAAAATAAAAATATTGAATGCTAGCTAGAATTAGAATTCTAGCCTGATTGTGGAGACAACCCTGAGTTTAATCTGATATGGCTAAGATATGAACTGTAGATGTCCAAGACTTCCAATTCAAACATTTTCTTAAGCATTTTGTAATTTGGAACGTGGTTTAAGTCTTTTCTTTTTACAACCTCTAAATTAGTATAACTGTTACAGTCTTCCATGAATGCAACCGTCTTTTGTTTCAAGGAGGTTGAACCTAATATTTAATTCAATTTAATTTCAATTCCACACAACAGCTATCGCTAAATCACGTTTGTTTCTGTAACCTAGGATTGTTATTCCAGTTCCGAAATTTTTTCTCATTACATCACAATATGGGTACACTATTATTTCTACAGTTTTAAATTCTCCACAAGTGGAATGTGTTTATTTGTACTCTGAGATAATCTATAGTTGGTGTTAGGCTCATCTTCTTTTATAGGAAATTGGTATCTGGTTTTTTTCTTATCTGATATTCTGGTATAAATAACATCATACTTGACTAAATTTTATGAAAACGTGACCGTGAGGATTTTAATCTCTTTGTTTGGGTTTGATGGCCTGCCGAGCCTCAACTCCTTATGTTTTCAGGAAAAACTTAGTACGCGAGTAAGTTGCTCATGTGGAATAAACATGCGTGAAAACGCCCATGAAAGACATTTTTAAGATGATCGTTATCCATTGGCTACAAAAATATCTACATTCAAGTCCATAATTACTCATCGGCTTTATCCGCAATAAGTATTAAATTTTCGGTATACGTGAACTTTGCTGATCTATAAACCACAAATGTATCATATATTTTTGACATATCTCTTCCTAAAGTAAGGATCAGACCAAGTGTATCATTGCCATTGTTGGATTCGAATATATAAAACCATGTCTGAGAAAATGATCGCAGTAATGGTGAAATTGAAGCAATATAAAATTTAAGACTATGCCATCAGAAATAAATATGTATTCAACGGTGATCCGCAAACTCTATCACACTTCTTAACTCTGTAACAGCAATAAAAACGTTATTTCACGCCAAATACCAAGAAGTCAAAATATCTAGATTGAATGGATGGGAACAAGGTCCAAAAATTTGTAACCGTGGACTATTTCGAATTTTATTCTCAAATGATTCGCTAACTTTGGTATTCTACATTAATATTTAAATTTTTGTTAGCATGAATTGTTTTTTTATAAAGTAAGAGATTTCGAATGCGTTTTGTTTGATATAGATTCAGGTTTTCCCTTAGTTCGATTGTTTTTTAGTATAAAGTCCAATTTTGAGACAAGTTTCCTCCAATTGATAGTTTAAAAAATTTACAACGTTACATATCTAAAACACTTTTTAACAACGGTCCTAATGGTAGAGTAAACAACATGTGTAAAAAAATTGTTGACATAGTGCTGATGCATGAAAGTAACATACAACCATGCAGGCCAATGATTCCATAATTGAACTGGTTCACGTAGAAGGGCACTAGTTTAAACCGTTAAGATCAATGAAATACAAACAAAGTACGTCCAGTTTGTATTTGTTGGAAATCAAATAATCAAGGATTTTACTTAAAGTAGGTATCAAATTTGTGTCAAGAACAAAAAACTCAAGTATGCTGATTAATCAATCGATGTGGACAAAAATAATAGCAGTTCTCAAATTCGGAAATTATTTTTTCAATTTATTTTATATTTTAACGATCAATTTTATCATGGCTCTTGAACCCCCAAGTTCAGCCAATTTGGGGTACGCTCTCTGTGCTTGCTCTGGAAAAACAATTATCGGGTGTCACCTACACAGGTATATTCCTTGATAAAAAGTATTATTTTCTACAATCAGCTATTGAATGAACGTAAGAGAGAACATAGAACTGCTCAGATATTACTTGCTATCGAGACACAATTATTTATATGGCTTAAAATTATACTTGAATACCAAATCTTTTCATCTAATTCATATTTTTTTTCAGGTTTCCAAAAAAAAAATTACTGTTTTACAATCAACAAAATAATTACAAGTGTAGCTGATTATACGAGGAGCTGACTAAACCAGCAAGTCACGCTCAGGCTAACCAAAAGCGTTACCCGCTCAGACTAACCATCATTGACACCCGCTCAAGCTATTTTCATACTGAGGTCAGCACTAGGCTCAGGCAGCCGTCAATATATAATTTGGCACTTCCTAGATAATAAACCGGCAGCAATGTTAGCTTTTACTACGTTCACATTACCAAGATTTCAAACAATTTACATATGATGGTAGCTCGATTATCAGCTTGATTCGGTTAATTTTTCCATACAAAATTAAAATCATGTCGAAAGTCGATTTCAATCAAATCAATTCATAATCACGCTAAGCACCCCTGAATATTTGATTTTCGAAAAAAAAATTGCAGCCCTACTTCAAAAGTGACATTTAATAATTTAAACATTTTGTTTTGAATTCAAATAAGGGATCGTGATTCGGGCCTAAATATCTATTAACGATTAATATGAAAATTTTAACACCGATTAATCGATTAATCGATTAATCGATTAAATAAAATTTTCACTAATTCTAATATTTTTATTAAATTTTTTTAAACAAAGTTCAACTTTTACAATGGCATAAGAATAAACAAAAAGTAGGGTCTGCGTCGGACCAGACGGTGGAAGTTATACTTCTTTGGCCATTCGCTCGCACACACGCACACAGACAGACAGATAGGATACATTAAAAAATATTGCGACGCTGATGCATAGCTGACTTCACCACAGCTCTGGAAACATACACCCAAAAAAAAAATCGTGACAAAATTGCAGGTAAATTCCGAATAAAATGACATTGTTTTGGCTCCGACGTTTTATTTAGTTAAATCGATTGCACTGCTGCTTTCAATTCTAATGCACAACTAATTTTAACAAACACTGCATTAAAAACAAAACTTGTTTGTCAAAAATATTAAACTGTAAGTTGTTTCAACTGTCTGTGCTGTTGATATAAGCATATAGAATTTCAAGCATATTACTGTAAAATCGAAACTAAGCACGTTAAAATAAAAACAAGATCCCTTTAAATCAAAAGCGCCAACGTCGATTCGAAATACAACATAGTTATTTTTATAATGTTTATACCAATGGCATTACTTTTATTACAATTGTGAACCAACATCAATTTCGAAAGTAAGTCTTTTGTTGAAATGGTGATGCACATTAAAATTAAATACCAAAAATCAATTGCAATCGTTGTCGAAACGATTTGAATTGACAAAGTTAGCTGCAATAAATTGGAGGGGAAATTCGATATTTTTTTTTTCAAATAAAATACATTTTTATTTTTTTTTATTATAATATTATTTTATTATAACATTAAATTTTATTTTATGTTTTTTATAATAAAAAATGTTAAAGAAAAATTGCACAATATTAAAAATAATAACTAATCCCGAAGTGCGGAAACCACAGCTGCAACATACAAGTCGTCTTTTCTAGAGAAATTATTTTACAATACAAATCTAGTACGAAACTGTTTTTAAAATTTATCAAATTAATGTCGTGTTGTTCGGCAAACAAAATTTATCTGTGGCAAGATGTTGTAACATCACTTTTGACGATTCTATCGTATTTTACGCTAATCGGTATGCTGTAACCCAAAACGACTGTCGATTATCGTATTTACGACAGTCGTTTTGTGTTACAGCATACCGATTAGCGTAAAATACGATAGAATCGTCAAAAGTGATGTTACAATATCTTGCCACAGAGATAAAAAAAATTAACTGTCAGATCAAATTAGCTGTTTAGGACACAAACTTCTTTGGCAAAATAAGATTGATTTATTTTTTGATCTAGATCAAGTTTTAAAAATCTAGATTTTTTGGTAGATTTTACGAATAAATTGAAATATTATTTTTAATTGTCAAATTTATGTAAACGAAGAAAAACCACCACTTTAATTTAGTATTATTATTTTGTTTAAAAATAATTTATTATTATTTTAATTATTTAAATTAATAATAAAGTTATTACAAATAAAATGATAAAACGTAAAATCTATCATTTTCAAATGTAAACATAACCAAACATATCAACTGATAGAACAAAAAGTCAAAACAATTTATTTACTACTCTACATTTTCAAAAGTAGATTGATTTATTTTATGCTGTTCGTTGGCAAGCAAATAAATCAATCTTTTTTCGATCAAGCCAAAGAACACGACATAAAATTTGGTACTGAATGATCGTTTAGAAGACTTGCCGAATCAGAAACGGTTGTTATAGAATGTTCAGTTTCTAAAGGAGAAAGTGCTACTTTATTTTGAATTATTTCTATCTCACATGACTATCTCAGCAACTGTAGAATGTTGTCCGCTTCCCTTAGTTATTTTCACGCTCTGCGCTCTGCAACGTGTGGAACTTTTGTTTGTCGTGTGATTTTCTTTTCTTACTGATTTATATTTTGCTTTTGCAATCTGAAACAATATAAGATAAGTATGCATTAGTACAACAATGCATATTTTAATTTTATTTAATAGTTAGAATGATTTTTTTAATACAATATACCGAAAAAATAAATAAATGCAATTATTATACTTTACAAAAAATTAACAAAAAATAAAGAAATAAAAATACGATAAATTTTTGACCACATTGCTACATATTTCAAAAAAAATGTTTAGCCTGAGAAAAAAAATGAATGTACTTACGTTTGTAGTTCTTTACTATAACTATCACTATGGATAATTATAATTATAATATTAATTATTATTTAACAATTAAACAATTAACGAATTACAACTTTCACGCACGTTTGTAAGAAAAATTTTGCATCCAAATCCACTAAATAAAAGCTACAAACTGAATAGGTTAAAGAATACAATATCTTTCTTTTGACAGCAAATAAATTGTTTTAATTGTAAGTTTTTGTAATTCTTTTGATATAATTGCAATTACATTGACTTCAAGGCTTTACTTTAAAATAATATCAGAGATTTTGAATTAATGTTGATGAACATTATTATAACTTATATTTATACTACATACTACACAAGTAATGTACTCTCAAATCAATAACTTGCTTTCGTTTTTGAAATTCTTCTATTTTTGTAGAACTAACTGCAGTACTTTTGATTTAACAATTAATTCAGGAAAATATTAAACAAATATGTATTCAATTTAAGTATTTTATATCTTGATTTGAATATGCAAATCAAAAGTAAATATCGATAGTAGCATTTTAGAATTTTTGTCAGTTTAAAATTGCAATTTTATTAATTTTATATATAATTTTTTATCTTGTTAAATCGATGTACCTCTGTCGATTTAAAATATTGAATTTTTTTTTGGGTGTAGTGTTCTGGATATATAATGAGCTAATATCCATAAAATACTTTGATTAAAAGCTAACCAATATTATGGACTTCGTAGTTCTAATAATAAAAATATTAAAGCAGGCAGTAGTATCTAAACAAACATAAATTCTGTTGTACGAGAAAAAATAAAACAAAATTTTATCGGAAGTGACAAAGCGGAAGTTGGGATGCAGAACTGTTATAAACCGTACTAAATGTGTATGTACCAAATTTTATCCAATTCGATTATCAAGTACAGAAGTTATTGAGCTTCCAAAATAACAGGTGCTTGGAGGACCCCCTGCCACTTTGTTCACTATCGCTAAAAAAACTAATCAAAATTACTTAACGAACGAATGTTGTATGCTTCCAATAAACATTGAAACAATAAACAGGTGTTCGGGAGGAACCCACCACTTATCCCAATATTGTCCAAAAACTAGTCAATTCTTTGTCATTAAAGTCTTCATATTTTTTCAAAGTGCCATTAAAATTGATTAATGAATGAAATCTGTATGCTCCCAACAAACTTTAAAAACAAAGTGTGAAAAGTCAGCAGTTGTATGGTAGACCCCCGCCACTTTGATCAATGTGTCCCAAAAGATGATAATTATCTTCTTACACTAATTGAAACCTTTCCAAAAGTTTTATCATAATCACTTCATTATTGTAGGCTGTAGTGTGCATAAAGATACTGAAAAAACAATTGAATCGGTCATTTCAAAAACATCTTAAGTCACATTTTTTACCAACATGCTTTTTTTGCAGAAAATGGTTCCTTAAAGGGAGATGCGTATTCTAAGTAAAAACCACGTAAGTCGATAGCGATAGCAGTCCTGCATCCCTGCGTAGGTCGAGAGGAACCGCAGGTACGGACCCATGACACTCGTCCTCTTTTCGAGGATTCGTATTATATATGAATTATATATGAATTATATACGTATTATACTATTATATATGAATTAACTCATAATTAAGAATGATAGAGAATATGACTATGTACCATAAAGATATTAAAACATGACAAATTAATACATGTAAAATGTTAATAAGATTATTTTTAAGTGTAATTCTCAATAATAAGCAATAAAAAATATGATTACTACGATTTTTTTTGATTAAACTTTATACCACTAACCCTATTTCTTGCTAAAACAACATAAGTCAAGAACTGTTTTTCAGTTTTTTTTTTCATTATTTCTATTAATAAATTGTATTGGTTATTCGCTATTTTAATTTTTCACCACTCAAATACTAAATTAAACATAAAAAAGTCCTTTAAAACTCATTTGTTTGTGTATGAAACAGTTTTTATTGATTTCTGAAAAATTCTAATTGAGTGACTTATGAGGTTTTTGAAATGACCGATTCAATTAAAAAAATTTTTTTTTTACCGGAAGTAAAAAACCGGAAGTTGGGATGCATAACTTTTGTAAATCATACTAAATGCTTATGTAAAAAGTTTCATCCAATTTTATTATCAGGTACAGATGTTATAGAGCTTTCAAAAAAACAGTTGTATGGGACACTAGGCATGACCAGATATGTATGAACAATTTTCAAGTAGTCATTTTCTTCCCTCCCACCGACTAATTATGTTCCATTTGACTCGAATATGAAGTGTATCCAGTTTTATTGAAATCGGAATATAATTACCCACCGCGCGTGGCGTCGAAGATGAGAAAATTAGCAGAATAATAGGATTTTTTATTTTTATCAGATATAATCACCTTGAAACATAATATACCTCATAATTTTGATTTTTTATTAAAAGCTAATTAGTTTACGTTTACCAACGAGCCTAAGTATGTAGAAATCGATCTTAGGAAAGCGATTTTATCTTAATTTTTCTTCTTACATATCGTCGCTTTAATAATGAAATAACGTATGCCATATATACGTTGTTATTATATAATGGGTGCGCTGCATTCCCCATAAGGATGTCTATAAAGTGGCATTTTAACATTTTCCAATTTTTTTATAACTGGGGGTGAAAATTAATATATTGTTAATTAACGTACATGCAAATTTGAATTTGGTTAAATATTGAAACAGCGTAAATGCATGTACGATATTTCAATTCCTACAGAACAATAACTTGGATAAAATCAGTGTCGTATACTTTACATACATTACGATCGCCACACGAAATGGTAAATCTAAAATATTGTATAAGCATCATTCATTACTACATGATATGCCGGTTCATATAAATAAAAAATTGTAAGAATATTATGCGTTATTTCAATAATAATTAGTTTTAGGCTTAGTCGTACTTCCATGCAGAATGAAATAACGTATATGAAATATGAAATAACGTATAAGGTACCTGATTGACTTTTCACCTCTTTTTAGGTAGAAAAGCCAGCAGGTACCAATGTGAAGTTTTAATATGCTGTGGGGAAATTAGTCAAGATTAATTGGAAGAAATTTTTTTTCCAATATCTTTATTCATTCAATAGTGCTCCCGAGTTTACGAAAATCAGAAAATCGAAAAATTTTTAAACCCAATTATCTCGAAACTACACTTTTGCGAATACGTTGTTTCATTATTAAAGCGACGATATACGAGCCTTTAATTTATAACAATTTTTTTTTCAAAGAGAAAAAAATAATTTTTATGATTAAATTTGTAATAATTTTTATTCAAAAGCAACATTTTTCCAAAAAAATCAATGCATTAAATTAAATTATGATGGGTATTTGGATCTGTAGTTTTCGACCACCTGAATGCTGTATTGAGTACCTTCCTCGTCTTTAGTTAGAATGTTGGATTCCGTCATCAGCTTAACATCGCGTTCGGCGGTATCATTAACAATTACATGCAATCTTTGGCAAAACAATGTGGCTTTGACGAAATCTTCATTCGTTGACCATTCCGATGGGTCATGTAACAAAAAGTCACTACAAATTCTAAATCGATTAAAAAAATTCTGAGTTTTCTTTGTGACAAAATCACTGATGTTCTTATTAGCAAAAAGTTGCATATGTTTGACTGCGTCAAAATCTTTTTGGCGAGTTTGGGGTGCGATGGGGATGTCTCGTGCTGGGACCTCAAGGTGTTGAACCATTTTTCGTTTTTCATCAAACGAAATCTCTTTGTCGAAAAAAGCCATGCCATTATTTTTTTCCGTTAAATAGTGAAGATGATAACAAATTTTGCTCAACATTTCTTCTGAAACTCTTTTGTCAATTTTTTATAAGCGATGGCCGATTTGATGAAATCCAAATCCTGATTTGCGGCTGCTGTTCCATCTATGCATTTGAACCATATTTTTACACACAACATAATCAGGAAAATGCAAACGTCGAACTTTATTTAAATCTCCAACTGCAATATCATACTGATTACGAAACATAAATATCTTCAGGAGATAAATGGCCTTAGCCATCCAGTGGGCGTGACTTGTCGGACTTGGACATTTGAATTAGTAATTTTCAATGGTTTTGCCAAAAAAACTCAATGTAACTTCCAAAAATTCTTTATAGTCGCTGCGTGGGTGTGATTTTTTCAACTTTTCATGACAAAAAATTACTAGAGCTTCACACGTATGTTTTGGTATTTTGTTTCACAGTTTTTGTCCGATTTTCTACTTTTGAACATTTTTGGTTTAATTTTACCATCATCCCATGCCTTCTGAAATTTGTTGAACAGCGAAACATCGGGTGTTGTGGTCTTTCCAAATTTGAGATCATAAACAGCCCGTAGTAACCGTAACTTCTTTTTCGATATCCTTTCATTTTATTTTTTTTCATTTTGTTTTAATGCTGCGCATGCAAGTATCCCAAAATAAAATTCGGGTCGCTCAAACAAAGTCTAAATCTAACATAAAAATTTATTTTTTCTGAATTTTCGATGAAAATTTTTTTTGGATTTAAGAAGAAGAAATTCGATAAAAAACGCTTTCCTAAGATCGATTTCTACATACTTAGCCTCGTTGGAATCGTAAATGAATAAACTTTTAATAAAAAAATTAAAATTATGAGATATATTATGTTTTAAGATGATTATATCTGATAAAAATAAAAAATCCTTTTATTTTGCTAATTTTCTCATCCTCGACGCCACTGCGCGGTGGGTAATTATTTTCCGATTTCAGAAAAACTGCATACACTTCATATTCGAGTCAAATGGAACATAATTAGTCGGTGGAGGGATAAAAATAACAACTTGATAAGTTAGGTCATGTCTAATGGGACACCCCTCACCACTTTGTTCACTATCGCTCAAAAACTAATCAGTTCTTTGCCATACATGTTTGCATTTTTTTTTCCAAAGTGTCATCAAAATTGACTCACGAACGAATGTTGTGTGCTCCCAACAAACATTGAAAAAATATTGACACAGTAAACAAGTGTTCGGGAGACCCCGTACCACTTATCCCAATATTGTCCAAAAACTAAGCAGTTCCTTGTCATTTAAGTCTCCATCTTTTTCCAAAGTGTCATTAGAATTGATTAATGAATGAAATCTGTATGCTCCCAACAAACTTTAAAAACAAAGTGTGAAAAGTCAGCATTTGTATGGTAGACCCCCCGCCACTTTGATCAATGTGTCCCAAAAGATGATAATTATCTTCTCACACTAATTGAACCCTTTTCCATAAGTTTCATCATAATCACTTCATTATAGTCGGCTGTACTGTGCATAAAGATACTGAAAAAACTTCACAAAAATTTACAAAAAAAAAAATTTACCGAAAGTGAAAAACCGGAAGTTGGGATGTAGAACTGTTGTAAACTGTACTATATGCTCATGTACCAAGTTTCATCCAATTCGATTATCAGGTACAGATGTTATTGAGTTTTAAAAAAAACAGGTGCTCCAGGGACCCCCCACCACTTTGGTCACTATCGCTAAAAAACTAATCAGTTCTTTGCCATACATGTTTGCATCTTTTCCCAAAGTGTCATCAAAATTCGTTCACGAACGAATGCTGTGTGCTCCCAACAAACATTGAAAAAAGTGTGACACATTAAACAGGTGTTCGGGAGGACCCCCACCACTTATTCCAATATTATCCAAAAACTAATCAGTTCTTTGTTACTTAGGTCTCCATCTTTTTCCAAAGTGTCATTAAAATAAATTATTGAATGAAGTCTGTATGCTCCCAACAAACTTAAAAAGCAAAGTGTGAAAAGTCATCATTTGTATGGTAGACCCCCCTCCACTTTGATCAATGTGTCCCAAAACATGATAATTATCTTTTCACACTAATTGGAACCCTGTTCCATAAGTTTCATCATAATCACTTCATTATTGTAGGCTGTAGTGTGCATAAGGACACTGAAGAAATTTCAAAAAAATACAAAAAAATTTTTTTACCGGAAGTGAAAAACCGGAAGTTGGGATGCAGAACTATTGTAAACCGTACTAAATACTCATGTACCAAGTTTCATCCAATTCGCTTATCAGGTACAGATGTTATAGAGCTTTCAAGAAAACAGGTGCTCCAGGGACCCCCAACCTTTTATCCAATGTGCTCCAAAAGCTGATAAAATTTTTCTCATGTTATTTAAAAGCTTTTAGCAACGTTTCATGAAAATCGATCGGTAATTGTAGGCTACAGTAGGGATAAAAACCTGAAAAAAAAACTTTTTAACCGGAAGTGAAAAACCGGAAGTTGGTATGCAGAAATATTGGAAACAGTACTAAAACCTTATATACTAAGTTTCAATAAGGTTATAGCCCGGGATCAGAAGTTATTCAAGATTTAAACTTAGAGGTGCTCGGGAGACCCCCAGCCATTTTGTCCAAATTTGATATGAATCCAGATCTTCCATTTTCAAGTGAACCTGTATCATTTGCCAAAGTTTCATAAAGATCCTATGCAGAAAACTCAACCACCCACCCACCCATCCACCTACCCAACCACCCACCCACCCAAAAGATTAGGGTTAGAAAGAAGGCAAAAGATTAGGGTTAGAAAAAAGTTAAAATTTTATTCCAAAGATTTAATTGAAATAATTCAATGTGTCACGAAAAATTAGGTGAGCGTAAATATATTTGTTTATTGGATGTCACAATTGTCAATTACTTACTCCGAAACCACCGTACTCGTCATACAAAATAGGTACACTGGTTCATTGCTATTGGTTTAGCGTTCTATTTCATGTAGACTTATAATCATTTATCAATCCAGAAATTTTGCTGTTCTGAGGGTCGTATTGCAATTTGCAAATATATTTTATCGATTGTCTGCAATACTCAACTACATTGATGCATACGCCGGCCGGTTAAAGAATACCACCATTTTTAGTGAATATTTTAGTTTACTGGGTTTTATCGCTTTATAGTCATCGTCTTATTTCGACATTCCTTCCCACAACTTAAAACAAAAATTGGAAAAAATAATAATAAGACTAATTTCATTTGTAAATTCAGACTTATAGATTATTATTAAAACAGTCAAATCACACCATTTGTTAACATATTTGCATATATTTTATAGATCCCTTGCAATAACAATATAAGTTTTGAAAGTAATGGAGAAGCATATTTCACTCAATAAGTAAAACACTTTAAACCTGTAGCTTTGATATTGTTCATAATCTTTTTCTTCGGTACTAAGGTTCCAATGCAAATTCTTGGTTAATCAATGTTTCCAAGAAGAGGAAAAGAAACGTCAATTTCCAATTTTTGGAACATGTGAGGGCAGTTCTGCTAATGCAAGCAGGTTTGTTTAATCATATATAAGCAATGCTTAAATGTATCGTATTGGTGCTAATGCATAGAAATATGTACATATTTTATATAATTGCAAACCATAAGAACATATTTGTTGTAAATTAGAAATATGTATTTGTTAAAAAATAATTTAACATAATTTTCATATAAATGTACATATTTGTTTGTCACATTATACATTAACTATTCCTTTTAATGATAATTCCGAAAAGTGAAATAAAAAATTGATCAAAGATAACTACGCGAATAATGTTTTATTATTATAAAATATGATTGATTTAGTAATTTCGTCTTTATTACCATACAACATAAAGGTTAAAATATAACTTAAACAAGCGTGACGCGGTTTCTCGATTAACACCCCATCAAAATATTTACAACGAGCGCAAAGAAGTATAACTTCAAAAGCATATAGCTATCTATGTATTAAGGGCGTAAAGTAGGTCTTTTTTAAATAAGAGTGAAATTTTTGCTCTATGTGTTAGCATAGGATCTCTATTTCTCTCTCTCTCTCTGTCAGTGAAATTTTCAGACCTTGTAAAATTATGTGTTTAAAAATATACTGTATACTAATTGAAAATGATAAGAAACAAGCTGTATCCTTCAGAATGGAAAGTAATGGAGTTGAAACCGTAGTTTACTGGTTGGACTAATAATAAAAATATTACTTAAGGCAAAGTAAAGGTTGTTACATTGGGATCAAACTTTGTCATTAATATATTTTATGTTATACCCATAACAACTAAAAAAGTAATTTTTAAGAAAAAGAGATTACATCTTTAGACAATAAACCGTTTTACAATTCGGTACAAAATTCGTTAAATAAATTTGTAAAATTTAAACATTTTCGTAAATTTAGATTATTCGATTAATAATTTTTTTGTTCGATCAATCGAACAATTTTCGAAATGATCAATTAATCGAATAATCGATTAATCTAACCATGCCCTAATGGTGCGTATCTGATTGTTACGCACCAAGGGTTGAGTATAGAAAGTATTGGATCTTTTTGAAAATAGTTTGGCGTTTGTTGATCGATATATTTCGAAACATTACTAAAACTCTCTATTCGTGCTGAGTAAACTTTATTAGGGGAGAGTTGCCATATGCGTAAGTGGGTAATTTTAAAGGCAGTTTAAATATTCTTTACTAGGCATTTTAGCAAATATTATGATTTATATCCATTTGTTAGCTATCAAAGGTGCAATTTAACATAATTTTTTAACTATTCATTGATAGATCATTGTGATATGGCCAATTTCTTCAGACCATGCAAAAAGTACGATTAAGGACACCGGTATCCTAAATGGTACCAGCCAGTTTCCAATATCGTACCTGATGGGAGGAATTAAAAGTAGGTGCTACTTCCATTTGTTCTTCTGTCCATTCACAATATTTCCGCTTTTCCATGCCAAAAAATTCAAAAATATTTGTTTTTGTTTTGAACAGTTTATTCACGCGGCAAATTTGACATCAGTATCTTAAATCGTACCAGTATGATTCGAAAACTACAGTACGGTACGATTTAGGAATAAGTCGTCCCGTCAAATATTTGAACCTAGCCTCATGTTTCTTAAATTCAATAAAATAAATAAAAAAACATAATCAGTTCTCAAAAGTATTTAACGCTACCTCAGAAATTGTACAGTTATATAAAATTACGTCGAATGAAATCGTTTAAAATTAACATCAAACCTGCCTGGATGTTTATTACTTCTGTTATTCACAAGAAAATACTTATACTGATTGTTAATTTGTTTCTACTTTATCGGCTTAGATAAAAGTTAATATGTTTACCACCAGATTGCATAAAACTGTAGTAATTATTGAATAATGGCACTGGTACGATTTAGGTGACCAGTACGCATATGGCAACTTTCCCCTAAATATTTATCCATTATTTATATTGTGACAAATACCGCATAGTTATTCTTTAATTTATGTTGTTTTCGTTTTTAATATTCTGACAAAAAAACAATCGAATAGTTTGAACGGCATACTAAATCATAATAGTACATTATGATGCTAGGACGTAAAGCTAAAGATTTTGGACGTATGTGGGGTTTGCAAATCGAGGCGCTAGTTGAGATTTGCACCCACATTAAGTCCAAAACAGCTTAAATCCGTGCATCATATACTATTTTTTATTCGCCGCCAGCAAAATGTTTAAAAATAGTATAATATTGAATTAGGAGTTAAAGTTGTGTTGAGTCTATAGTTTGGCATTTATACACGAAACAATTCGACAATTATAGACGAAACACAAAATGATACTTTAGCTCCGAATTCAATACACTATTTTTTCGGCAAACGTTTAAATTTGTTTAAAAATATGAAATTAATGCATCAAATTTTTTATAAATATGTTTTAGGTAATAAATTTTCTAAAATTAATTTTTATTGATTTTTATTCATTAAAATGAACTGAAATGCATTTTGTTTTGAACAAATTAATAATATCGTGTTATTTTACTTTACTGCCGCCGTAAAAATATGAAAATTACTTTACTGCCGTCGTAAAAATATGAAAATTACTTAACAGCCACCGTAAAAATATGAAAGTTACTTTACAGCCGCCGGCAGATAAAATAAAAATGGCGTTACTTTTGCAGCCGCCTGCTAAAAAGTAAGACTTTAGCTACTCCCCAGCGGCAGTAAAGTTAAACTTTACAGCCGTTTGTCGAAAAAAATGTTTATTCTAAATTAAAATTATATATTTGCATAAATTTTAAAATAAAATATGTGGAACAAGTTACCTTTGAGAAAATATGTGTTATGTTTTCGATATTATTGTATCGTACCATGACAACAAATGATAACAACTATTTGAATTGGATTATGAAATTTTGAATTTAAGGGTTGCTTTGATAAAAATTTCTATTTTTCATAGAATTTAAACAAATACAAATGCTTTTTACTTTTTTGGACGTAACTATGGCAACAAAATAAATAGCTAAAAAGTGACACTTTAAGGCCGCAAATCACAGTAATAAAGTAACACTTTAATATGTAGGCGAATAAAAAATTGGTTTAATGTATAATTTGTTGAAAAAAAAGATCCAATATTTACAAAACCTTTAAGGGTTAAGGGTTACCCTTTAAGGCTTTAAGTGTTAGCGCGACGGTCGAATCAAATAGAAATGCACAGTCCCTATCATACAAATAATTTTTTTGTACGAGTAAACCGTAAAATTCACTTTTGCGATTCAAAAATTGTACATAAAGCAGGCCTTTTTTTCCTATTGAAATAACAATGCTAAAATTGAAATAACAATGCCTAAAATTGAAATAACAATGCCTAAAGTTATTATATTACTATTATTTCGAAAAACTACTTTGATAAAATAATTTTCGAAAAAATATTTAACTATTTTGTGTAAATATATGTATTTTTATTTATGCAAATAATACAGAATCTTACTCGTACAAAAAATCTTGTATGCAATTCAGGCATAAAGTATCTTTTTTGCTTTCGAGTGATTGTTTCCCTCGGCTAACGCCTCGAGCAACAATTTCACTCTCAAGCGGAAAAGACATAATTTATGCCCTTAATACATAAATAAATAGCTATTTTTGTATATGGAGGTTTGGTCTCAAAAAATCCAAAAAACAGACAAATCTATTCGGATAAATTTTGCACATTTTGGAATATGTACCAATAAATTTCAAACTTAATCATGTTAATGATAATGTGAACAGTTTTTTGAAATCTTTAATTTTGGGTGACTTCGAGCTTGATTTCATCGTAATATGAACGTTGTATTAGACAACTTAATGGCAAAACAATTTTAGTGTTTTTCTCAGTAAAGTTAGCTTAAGGGACACTAATCATCATTGTTACAAAAAACCTTGACCGAAACCCAGCACAAGAATTGCTTACTCAGATAAGTCGCCGGCAAGGCAAAATTTGATTACGTTCCCTACCTTGTAAAAAAGACTGAAGCAAAGTAAAACCATGGTTTTCAGCATCAGAAGCTACTAAATCTACCTAAATAAAAGAATTTTATTTTATTCTATCTTTAATTTAACAAACAGCAAAAACGCAACAATTTGTCCAAAAAAGTAACTTCCAAAACCCTGTCACGTTTTTACACCTTACTTCAAATTGGCCTTACTCTCAGTTCAATAAAAGTAATTCCCAATCTTCTTCTGGGTTCGATTACTGATTAGTAAGCAAAAACACCAGGTTTTGTTAAGTATTCAACACAACTATTGTTACACAACAACAGGAAAACAATACAACAAACAATATTCCTATCTTCCAATAGCTTCCGAAACTTCTACGGTTTATTGTTGACATTTCCATGACATACAGCCCAAAATAAAACACAAAATGCCTCTATCAAATAACACTTAAAATTTTATTTGCTAAAACTAATTTTACTTCTAATAACACGGTTTTATACGCACGCTAGAGCGTTTCGTTTACAATTAGTTTTATTCTGCCTAAAAAACCTGTTTAAATACTACCCCTTTGAATCTAGAAAAATCAATGAACCGTTCGCTATTATAAACATCTGTAATCCGGAATGTTCGTTTAAGCAAAAAAAATAATAATTTTCATTTGGCTTTTATCTGTAAAAAAAGTACTACAACAACAATACTATGTGTTTCATAATCATTATTATTTTCTTTAATCATTCTATTGATGTCGTTCATTATGGATTGGATTTCGTAATTTTGATACAGGGTGACTGATTTATGTTGAATTGAATTGAGTTTGATGTTGTATTTCGTTATGATTTTGTTATAACCGTAGCAATACGAAACGTTTTAAATTTTGAGAAAGAGAAAGTAGCATAAATGAAATATTAGCCAGCACTCAGCAGTATAACTATGTACATGAAAACGAAATACTTATTTAGAAAATTATAAAATTATACCTAAAAAACCAACAAACTTAGTTAATTTATCTTGCTGTATCGAGTATGACTATCCATCAACCAATTAATCCACTTCTTTCATAACAGCTGCCACATTTTTTTTTTTAAATCCAAAAACTCATAACGACAAATTATTAATTTAAATTTCTTTTCAGTGGTTTTTTTTCTTGATTTTTCTTTTTTTTCTTCAAATTCAAAATAAAATATTCTTGATTTATAATGTAGATAAAGAAAATTAATGTGTCCGTATGTAGTAAGTTTTTCATTTAAAATATTATAATGCGTGTTTTTGGTGTTGTAATAATTACTCGTTGTCTCTATTTAAAACAACACGCAAGAGTTACATTAAGTTGAAAATAGTTTGTCAGAAGAGTCTGACTTATGTGTTATTTGAAAACTTAAAATTTGAAAATAATCGTTAATTACAATTAATTGTCGATGAGCTGTAAAACTACAAATGTTTGATTCCATTCAGTGAGGTCATATAGAGCTGAACTAAAAATATCACTATATTGTATATAAATAATTATAACTGTCATTTGTTTTTTATCAAGATTAATAACAATAAACATAGCTTAAGTTTTGATGGATTTGATAAAAATAAAAGGGGAAATTGGTTGTTCAGTTCAGGATATGATGTTGTCCCACCAACCAATTTAAAATATAAAGATCAGTATTTTTATATGAATTTGTCTGTATTTTAATGCTGAAAGGGAAAAACGATTGCGATCTTGGTTTAAGGAATCTAGATATTATAATAGTTGTTCAAGAATCTCTTCAATACAATTTTATCAATTTTCTATTCACTTTCAAATCTTCGAACATCTTTCCAATCATATCTAAAAATTATTCAAACCCCCATAATATCTCTCATCTGTTATACATAAAATTAATTACCAACTGATTTTATTGTTCACTTCAGAGAACCCGTAAAACTGATTCTATTCAAATTTCCATTTGAGCTGACAACAATAATCACAAAAGATAATGATCCTCTTGAAAGAACCCTAACAAAGGTTGTACGAAAAAAACACACAACACTAGAGAACAATAGAGATTGTGGAATAAATATAATAAAAAAAATGTATATCCTATTTTTGTTTTTATCTAATAATAAAGTCCTGCTGTGTGACCAACACAATACAACATAAAGACGGAATTTATTGCAGTTTAGGTTTTTTTCTCGTTTTGTGCTAATGTTTTGTTCATCTTAAAACAAACAAAGGAATGAAATCTTTTGAATTGTTTTTGTGTTGAAGATTATGATGGTGTGATAAATAGAACTGGACATTATTATAATTAATATTTAAAAGTCTTTAAAGACAACCGTTTTGTATGGCATAGTAATAAATCAGGATAAAAAGATCAAGCAAAAATCGGGTGTCAAAATCGTTTTGTATGGTTGAATTCTTACTTTATAATTTATTGAGATTCATACATAATTTTAAATTATTCTTACCAGTACCTTTAGTTAGATCCTCTATACATTTGAGCTAGGCTATGCGAGATAAAACAGCTACAGTTTCATAGATTAGCTTTGTCGACAAAATTAGAGCAAAATTTCAAAATTATGAGGTTATCGTGACTGAATGACTTCAACGTCCACAACAAATCGTGGTTAGAATTTTCTAAAACGACCGACATTGTTCTAATACTAGGTCATTCAATAAGTCCGTAGGATGACACATAGATGGCGTTACTAGAATTTTTTCCATATGATTTTTATTTAGTACTAACCTTCAAACGATACGTGTATAAATTTGACAGCAATCTGACTATTTATTCGTGAGTTATAGCATTTTGTGTGAAGCAACTTTTGTTTTTGAAAAAAAAATGGAAAAAAGTGAATTTCGAATTTTAATAAAGCATTGCTTTTTGATGAAAAAAAATACAGTGGAAACCAAACAATGGCTTGATAAACATTATCCAAACTCTGCTCCATCGAGACAAATGGTAGAGAAGTGGATGGCTGAATTTAAATGTGGTCGTACCAGCACAAAAGATGCAGAGCGCAGTGGACGCCCAAATGAGGCTGTTATTCCAGAAAACATAAAAAAAATCCACAAATTGGTTATGAACGATCGCAAATTGAAGGTGCACGAAATAGCTGACATTATAAAGGTAGCAGATGGTAGTGTTTTTACCATTTTACATGAACATTTGGGTATGCGAAAGCTCTGTGCAAATTGGGTGCCGCGTGAGCTCACAGTCGACCAAAAACAACAACGAATCAATGCTTCGGAGGAGTCTTTGGCACTGTTAAACCGCAATGAAAGGGAATTCTATCGTAGATATGTGACAATGGATGAGACATGGCTTCACAATTACACACCAGAATCCAAAAGACAGTCAGCTGAGTGGACAGCAGTCGACGAACCGAATCCAAAGCGAGCAAAGACGCAACAGTCGGTCGGTAAGGTGATGGCGTCTGTATTTTGGGATACGAACGGAATAATATTCATCGACTATCTCCAAAAAGGAACCACCATCAACAGCGAGTATTACTGTGAACTTTTGGATCGGTTGAAGGCTGAAATCGCAAAGAAACGGCCACATTTGCAAAAGAAAAAAGTGTTGTTTCACCAAGATAATGCACCGTGTCACAGATCGATGAAAACGATGGCAAAATTGAATGAATTGGGCTTTGAATTGCTTACCCACCCACCATATTCTCCAGATTTAGCCCCCAGCGACTTTTTCCTGTTTTCAGATCTCAAGAGAATGCTTGCTGGAAAGAAATTTAAGTCCAATGATGAAGTAATCGCTGAAACTGAGGCCTATTTTGACGAGAAAGAGAAATCGTACTATAAAAGTGGTATAGAAAAGTTGGAAAATCGCTATACTCGTTGTATCGCCCTCGAAGGCAACTATGTTGAATAAAAAAATCGAGTTTTGTCAAAATGTTGTTTTTTTCTTACTTATCCTACGGACTTATTGAACTGTTACTAACGATGAAAACGTTTCTACTCAAAATTTACTGAAACCATTCAATTCTGCATTAACCATTCAATTCTGCATTAACATTCTGCGTTCTCTTTCCAATGATTAAACCCCAACCAAAATTTTACTGAAACCATTCAATTCTGCATTAACAATATCGTTCTCTTTCCAATGATAAAACCCCCAAAAAATATTTGTTTTCGAAAGCGGAAAAATTCTACATAAATTAATATATGGATTCATAACAAACATCCCTAAAATCGATCCCTATTTCTTAAAACCAACAGAATATCAAAACAGATAATTGAAAACGAAAAAAACAGTGCGGAAGCGGCAAACTTTTGAGTATGTTAATTTCTGATAAAAGCTTTTACAGTGCCATTGATTCTTTAAATTCTAGTACAAAAATTTTCTATCCCTCCTATCATTGATGGTGACTTAATCGTTACACACCCTGCAAGGAAAAGTAATTTATTTGCAGGACGCTCTGCTTTGAATTCGACAGTTTTGGAAGCTCTTAAAACAATACCTCAAATTCAGTCTTCACACTCAAAAAAATAAAAGTCACTTTTACAAAATTTTTATAAATATACAAGACACAAATTTTTTTGATAAAACTAAGTACAATTACTTCTGTCTGAAAGACCTAAGTATTACATTCAGGAGCTCAAAGTGAAATTCTTACCCCCACTTTTTTGGCATTTCTCGACGTTTTAGGACCTACTGATTCTAAAAAAGCAAAAAAAAATGTGTGTCTGTCTGCCGGCCGGCCGGCCGTCGGTCATTACCTACGCTGCAGGAAAAACCGCTAGAGGGGATTTCAAAAATTTTTTTTCTAAAAATAGGTATATACAAGGGACAGGTCCGAAAGGACGCTGTGTTCGATAACTGTGCCGGAAGTGTGTCAAAAAATCATTATGTGTGTCAAAAATAGCAAATTTTCATATTTTTGGATTAACAAAGTTAAGTTTAAGTGATTACGAGTAGGAACATTGAATTTGGAGAAATCTTGATGGTCGGGATTGGTATGTGAGATCAAAAACTAGATTATTGCATTATAAGTTTGTCAAAAAAATGTTGTTAAGTGTGTCAAAAGAAAGATTTTTATTTATTTTTTTACCCAATTTTTTATTATTATTGAGAATTATGGCATTACAAGTTTGTCAAAAAAATGTTGTCAAGTGTGTCAAAAGATTTTTATTTAGTATTTTACCCAATTTTTTGTAAAAAAATAAAACTGTTTGTTTGAAATGAAATTTTATTATTATTATTGAGAATTATGACATTATAAGTTTGTCAAAAAATAATGTCAATCGTGTCAATAAATGATTTCTTTTATTTTTTAGCCAATTTTTTGGAAAAACAAATGTAGCTGTTTTATGACGTAAATGTAATTTAAAATGAAATTGGGCATGGAAATTTTTGAATTTGTTATAGTTTTTGAAATATTTTTGGAATTTTGAAAAAGTTTGTATTTTTTATTATGTTATAATTATTGCAATATTTTTAGAATTTCGAAAAAAGTTTTAATATTTGATTTTGTAAGAATTTTTGGAATATTTTTAGAATTTTGGGAAATTTTTAATTTTTGATTTTATTATAATTTTTGGAATTTTGAAAAAATTTTCCATTTTTGATTTTGTAATGATTTTTGCAATATTTTTAGAATTTGGAAAAAGTTTGAATTTTTAAGAATTTTTGAAATATTATTGGAATTTAGGAAAAAGTTAAAATATTTGATTTTATTCTACTTTTTGGAATATTTTTGGAATTCTGAAAAAGTTTGATTTTATTTAATTTAACAATATTTTTGGAATTTTGATTATAATTTTCCGGCAACGTATTGATGTTTCGTGTTAGTTTTGTTATAAATTTTTAAACAGAGATAAAAAATACTTGTACTTTAACAAAGAGTTATGTTTGATAACATCGCTGCCCAAAACTAAAAACCAAGTCCTCATAAAAGTTTTTTGCCGAAAATTATATACAAATCTTTATCCCAGACCGAAGTCTTGATATCTCAGAGCTGTGAGATTTCAGCTCATCTATATTTTTTTTCCTTCAAATCCAAAAATAATTTGTAAATCAAATAAATTTTTGGTTTTTTCAAATAATTTTTTTTGTAATCCACAATATTTTGGTAACCTTACGTGAGTTGTATATTTATAAAAAATTTGTAAAATTTACCTAGTTTTTTTTTTTTGAGTGCAGGAGTAAATAAAAAACATCTGAATTTTAAGCCCAAAATTGTTGCAAAAACCTTTAAGAGGATAAACAACAACAAAGTTTCTAGTTTGAACAACATTCTCCCTGATATTCTAAAAAATTTTTAAAAAGAACTTGCATCTACTCCAACCAAAATTTTCTATAAATGCTATAAATATGGTATGTCTCCAAGATTGGAAAATTTCCAGCCTGTCCAAAAAAAGGAACGAAATGTGATATTTCTAATTATGGCCGAATAGCCTTACTCCCACTTCCATATAAAATATAAGAGCACTATATTAATTGACTTATATCCAATTTTTTGGAAGACAACCGTTTAATATCTGACAGCCTACGAAACAAAAGATCAACAACCGATCTATTGAACTATGTAGTACATCTTAGGAACAGCATACTTGATACTAAACATATCAAAAACATTTGATCGAATCTGGCATACCAACTTGATCAACAAGTTCGTTGCGTACGATTTTCATCTCGCAATCGTAAAGTTGATTCAAATTTTTTATCTAGCCGATACATTTCGGAATCTATGGATGTCTTTCTTCTGAGTATAAACTAATTAACACTGGTTTTCCCCCACTTGGATTTTTAATTTATATCAACGTATTGTTGAAAATTACTAGTAATCCGATAAACAGTTTTGCAGATGATATTGCACTGCACAAGGCAATTGTCCTCCTTTCTTCAAAGTGTAAAATACATAAACGAGTAAATCCTGCCCGGAGAGACGCTGCCATAAATGAAAACGAGGGCCTAGAAAAAGTCGCCGATTGTGTGCTTTACGAATTGTTGGTGATTAAAATAAAACATCAAATCTTGATTCCCAACAACATCGTCCCACTGTTAATGATCTCGATGTTTTTTATAAATATTGTCACCAGCAGTGCTCGTAAGAAATCAGATCCATCATACCTCATCCATATTGCTCACTCTCATAGTGACAAAAAGCATAGGGACTACTTTGTCCGAACATCGTACAAATGGAATGCTTTGCCCGAATCTATCGTTCAATCCACAAAAATTTAACCAACACCTCAGAATGCATGTTGTTGTAGAACCTAGGTCCTAAAAGGTAACTTAGTGTTGCTGTGACACATTTTGTAATTCCTAAAGCTAAAACACAACATTTTTCATTAATGAAAATAGTGTAGTTCGATTAGGTTATCCCGCCTTACATATGAACGAACTTATTTTACAAAAATTAGAACTTGCATGCAAAACTGTTTAGTATTGTGTCAAAAAGACATTTAAAAACTAAATATTTTTTTATCTGTATGTAAGCGAAAAAGCTTAGAGTTAACATTTACTGAAATAAATTTATTATTTTCTTTATAATATCTATTTCTGATAAATTTTCTAACTAAAAAATTTAAGTATATGTTAAAATATTTTGACAGAAAATTTTATGAACATAACCTAAATCATGAGTTTTTAAATTTAGCATATTATTGGTTTTTTTATATAAAACATTAATTTATATTTCATTGGGAGTTTTTGTATTAACTTTCTAGACAATAGGATAAGAGAATATTTCTTCAACAACGTCAACATTCTAATCAACATCCTAAGTCACGTATAGAGTCATTATTGATTGTTGTCATTCAATGCGAAACAAATACCTGACGCAAGGTCGAATTGCAAAATTCAAGCGATTTCCAATATGTACTTAAGCTTAATTGCTCACACAAACCCCTCCAAATTAATGAATATGTTAACTAAGCTGGTGTTCTGGGACAAGCTGGCACCCAACGTGGGGTTATAGAGCGACAATGTTTGGGTTTTTGGATCCTTTTGGAACTTCAAATAATGTTCGATTTTGAATTTTTTTAAAAAAATTTTTTGAAAACTTTATTTTTATATTGTTGAATTTTTTTTAAATTTTGTGTTATTTTTGGAAAATCTTTTGGTATTTTTTGAAAATTTATATATTTTGAATTTCAATTATTTTGGAATTTAGAAAATTTGTCAATTAAGTCTTTTATTTTAGTTTTAAAATTAAAACTTTTTTTGAAATGAAGTTTTAAGAAAATGTTGGTTATACACTCGTAGTTTTCCTTAAGTTTATTTAACTTTTGAACATTAAAAATTTTTTGGAAATTTTTTTTAATTTTAGAAAATTTTTGTTAATTTTCATTTATTTGAACTAATTTGTTGAAAGTTTTTGTGCAATTAAGTTGATTGATATTGAATTTTGTTTTTGACGATTTTAATAGTTCATTTGTTATGAGTTTTTAATTTTCTTTAAATTTCGTCAACTTTAAAATATTTCGAATTTTTTTATTTTGTGAATTTGGCGCAGTTTTAAAAATTTGTGTGTGTAAATTTATTAATTATTTATTAGTTGTTAACTTTTTTTGAGTTTTTTTTAATTATTTTTGCTCAATCAATCCGGAAGTCGTCTTACCAACTCCATTTCGAACCATCGTTTATTTAAGAGGTGAGAATGCTATTTTATTAATTTTTTTAATTTTAGTACTTCTACATTTTTAAAGTTTGATTTTTGTTTTTAAATTTGTTTCTTAAAAGAAAAGAACTTTTTTAATATGTTATTTCAAAGTTTTAGATGTTTAAAAAATTTGTTTGTAATATTTTAGTAATTCTAAATTCCCATAACTACAAATAATATATTGCATGTTTGTGTGCGCCAAATATTTGGTACTTTTAAATTTTTATTTCTTTAGAAATTTTTTTTGAGAATCTGGAAATTTGTTTTGAAACTAAATTTTTGAATATAAACGATTTTTCATTTGTTTTGAAATGACAATTTTTTTTTAAATGTTTTTAAATTTAAAATCATTTTGACTTCTCGATTCAACTGCCCGATCCAACTCAACGACTGCAAAACTCCAATTCAAGTTTGTTTTTGTTTTTTTTAGGAATATTGTTGTCATGTTTTTGGAAGAAGTTTTTTGGTTGTTCAGGCAGAATAGATAAGTTCATAACTCACAAACAACTTAAGTTCGCTCCCTTCATTTCTTTTGTCAGCACAGTCTCTACAATTTTGGTTACACTTTTGTTTCAGACTGGTTTGAAATTTTTTTGTCTGGCCTGACTAGCGCAGTTGGTAGAGCCTGAGAGTCTATATCTTGAGGTCTAGGTTAAATCCCGACTCCCATTTCGTTGTTTTATTATGATTGTCAGGACGAATGTAGTCAGACAGACCTCCTCTTTTCGTCCTGTCCATTGCCGGTAATACGGTAAAAAACTTTTATAAAACCGTTAACCGCTAATTTACCGAAATTATAACCTTTGATCTAACTATCTTCAATTATTAGTCCCAGCAAACTGTAATTATAACTTAAATTGGCGTGTAATAGTATGTAATAATAAATAATAATATTTGAAGAAGAAAAGTTACAAATAATTTAAATCTTGAAATTTTTCAAATTTTTGGTTATTAAAATATTGGCGTAACAAACACGTTGTCTCTAAAGTATTATCATTAAAAGTTTGACCTTTAGTGCAAATCAGACTAGTTGCTGCAAACGCACGCTTGAATTCGACACTTGTTATTCGTATGGGTAACTAATTTATTAAAAGCTTTCTCTAAATATTTGCCACGGTTATTTTGTTCTTGAAAAAAGTCAATTTAACTTTTAATAATATTTGTGAATCCCCATTTACTAATTCAACAATTTTTTGTATCCATGGCTTTTTTGTTTTATTAAATATTTCAGAGAATACGTTGCATACTTTAATGGCATTTAAATCATGAAGATGGTGCAAAATATTCGAAAAATATAATTTCCCTTCTTTGATACGTATCAAACAAGAGACGTATCAACGAGAGCTCCTTTAAGTTCCTTACTTTTGAATGCTTTTTGTGCACTAATTTAATCTAACATAAATGTTATTATTATATCAGAAACATTATATAGATTAACATCGTATCGACACTGTCTTTAAAGTAACTTATATTGGATTCAGGACCTCATGACTATAAGTTAAATAATTTCAGTGTCCGAAAAGTTTAAATCAGATTCAATGGCGATTAAACTTTTTAGTATTGCAAAAAGACTGCTCGATCTTGAATCTAGAATCAAGGATAGTTGTTTTTTTTCACCACCTTACCATGTTTTCGTAGATTGTCTTTCTTTATTGGTAATTTGCGAAACATCACAACTTTTCTAATTTTTGCTATTACGAAACTTATTTCGTCATGCTGAACATGAACAACCTAAGATGGTATGGCAACTAATACTGCAAAATTTTCTTCGTCTACGAAGGGTCTGTTTCTTCAAAATATTTGTTTCCCCTACATGAATATTGCTGATACTTCTTTTAAAAAATATATTTATAATCGTTAGCTGAATCAAATAAAACCAATTGACGATAAGCATTAATCAAAGATTCTACTTTTTTCCTAACGGCAGCATTATCAGTCGTAATTGAATCACTGTTCTATTAAATTTGAACATTTGAAAATGTTGGTCAACAACGTTAAACATTTATTAGATGGCAAGAACCAGATTCCAAAAGCAGTATTTGCCATGAACGAACGAGCATCATGTATCTGCGATTATTTACTTGCGGCAAAGTATTTTCTTCCTTGGATTTTTCCATGTCTTAAAATTTGTTTGGTTAGGTCCAGTTTATGCATTTTTATTAAAAATTAATTAATTTTCTTCAGAATATTAAAATTTTTAATTTTTCTATGCGAAAAGTAAACTCACTAATGTAAAAAAATAGCAAATTATAGTTGCTATGGTTTTTCATATAATTTTACAAAGTATTTTTTCTACTACCCAACTTAAAAAATTTACTTTCGATGTTTGTTCATTGCATGGCAAATTTCTTTTTCGTCACCAGTGATAAAAAAAACCTATACAAATTACTTTCGTACCTAGTGACGAAAGTTATTTTTTAAAAGCCATCTATTTTCTAATTTCTTAACTAGAATAAATCATCCTAAAACACCCGTTAAGACTAAAGAGAATCAATTGATTGAATGAAATTGTTTTGTTAGTGTTAATTTGTCTCTCTTGGGAAGATGACGTTAATTAATTTTAGAATTATTTACGGACTGTTTACATTAAAAATGTAAAAATAATAATAGTTAACTATATAAGATTTATAATATTCTTTTAAAATAGTTTGGTAACAAACAGTTGGTGTTAAGATATTTAAAAAAAAATTATTTCACCAATTTATTCTTAGAGTATATATAAATATAGAGAGAACATAACTTTAAAATTGTATGAAGAGAGACATAAGAAATCGTGTTTGCTAATATGTCATATTCAATTTCTCATTTCGCCATTTGAATTTCTGTTTATTTACAACAACCAACTATTGTATTAAATTATAAATTAAAAACAATTAAATAATTTAAAACAAAACAAAAAGTACAATCTATTATTTTTAGTTGTGCTAATTTTTATAAAATGAATAAAAATAATTACGAGAGTATTTTACATTTATTGTGTTATTTCCAGTGATTTTATAATAGTGAACATTTTATTATTTTATAATGCAAATGTGCAAATATTTAAGTTATGTATACATCCTGAAAGTATATTATGAAAACTAGCTGGCGACCAACTTTTCATTATTGTGTAGTTTATTTTTAATAGATAAAAGATTAAAATTTATATATTTGGCTAGAATCAAATCCTAATCTGTCATTTTTCTTATTTCTTTTTATATAGTAGCAGTGAGGGAGAAACTATTATTTTTTTGTGGTAGGTTTTTTTCTTATAGATTTAAAAGAAACTCGCAATAATTGTACAATTTTGAATCAAATGAAAAATTTATGCACGTCTTTGGGAAGACAAACCGGTTTCTCTCTCAGAGAAATAAAGGAAAACAAACAAACAAAAAAACGATTTGACAGAAGATCAATCACGATTAATATTAGTTATGGTGGTCGGTTGAATTTATTTAAGAAAAACGAAAATAAATATTTATTTACACACTGAAAAAAACATGTCCTATTTCCAATCGAAATGCAATTGTCTCAACCTCACCGTGCGGTCACATATGGCGAATCAAACTACGAAATTGCTTCAACAACTCTACAATTATAAATCGATGAAGTTGAGACAATCACACGAAATATTTATGTGAAAATAAAATATAGTTCAATTAATCTCAAGTACTTAAACTTTAAAATGAAAAATTCATGATATAAGGCCAAAGAAAATTTTTTTCAGGGAAATAGTTATTATCTATATTCAACTACTGTTATATTGGATATAACACTTTATATTTAAAAAAAACCTCATTCTGTTGTTAGGAAAATGTTATCGTGTAGTTGTCTCAATCACAGTGAAATTGTTTGCAAATAATTTTTCTTTGCATGAATAATCAATTGCCAACTTCGAGATGAGGTTGTCATGAACTTCAATTTTTTTTTCAGTGCATAAAATATTTTACGTTGTTTTAAAATATATCAGGAATTAACGTAACGCCATCCCCATCATAAATCATAAATCATAAATCATAACATAATAAACATTTTAAACTTGATTTTGTTTACTACAAAACCGTTTTTATTTATAAGCCTACTAGATGCGAAATGTAAAAAAGAATAAACCTTTAAAGATGTATTATTTAATGATTTTAGGGACTTTATAGACCAAATAGAATAAAAATATAGAATTTTGTAGAGAAATTAGAATGAAAATATGTATATGTATAAAGTTAACGACTTTTTTGTATGAAAAGACAATCAGACTTGTAACTAAAGACGGGTTTTTTATGACATAGAAATCGGATAATTTATTCATATTGAGTCATCTATATTTTAATAGCAGAAATATAAATTTAAAGGTTTTGTTTGGATGTTTTTATGTTTTAAAATTTGAATTGTATGTAATTATAAATAAAAACGCTTAATAACTAAGAATAATTTTTAAAGAAGTAGTAGAAAAAGTACAGTTTCCTACTCGCCGAAAATCATATTATGAATCTCGCGACCATTACCAACCTCGGCTATCGCCTCGGCTGATAAACTGTCCTCTCGCTTCAAAATATGTTGTTTTCGGCATCGTTGAAAAATATACTATTAAACAACGTAACCATGAAAAAATAGAATATGAATTTTGAATGTTTTGTTGTCGATTTATAGCTTTATAATATATAGTAAATATCGATTATATATTAGTATCATAGAAAAAATTGCATTTTCTACGCTAGCGCGTCTCGTGAACAAATGTTTACTCACGAAAAAAATAATGTTTCCATCTCTTGTAGGAAAATATACTATTTTTCAATTAAATAAGCATAAATATAAGTTTGTTTAATTTTTTACCGAAACCGGTAAATAATTATAAATATACCGGTTTTTTGATAATGTGTTTTGAGTGATTTACCGGTTAACCGGTGGACCGGTAAGGACCGGTTAACCGGTATTGCAAACCCTATTCACAACCCACTTGTTTGTAAAAGCAAACACAATTATTGAAAATATTGCCAGGTTTATACACATCCGGTAAGACCGTCTCAAATTGTATAAACATCACGAACTAAGTAAGTTTGCATAGATGAAGAATAAAATTATAACTAACTTAGCTTAGCTCATTTGTATAGCAGGCTATGGTGTTGTTATCCAACAAGAACTTTAAGTTCTTCGCAGCTTTTTAACATTTATTTAACAATTTTTAACGCATGGAGGGATAAATTTTTTTATTTGTAAGTTTTTTTTATTTTTGATCTACAAGTGTGACAACCCCGCGTACTCCAGTCCCTGCTATTGGCATACGAGCTAACGTAAGAACACTAATTAATGTAATCTCTCGAAGCTTTCATTATGATCCGTGGAAACATTAGCTGTTATTGGTGCTTAAATCGCTCAGTTAGAAACTTGTAATACAAATTACTTAGAATGTATAAACATTAAACATTAGTACATAATGAAACATTCACGCAGCTTCAATTGGTGAGCCTAACATGTTTATTTTAACCAAAACGTTTCAGATTAATTTAAAAAATAAAATGTGACACATATGTGAAGCATCGAAATTTTATATTTTTACTGACAAAACTGAGTTTTGGAAAACAATTTTTTTTATAACGAATTAAAAATTCTCGTTTTTTGTCATTTAAAATTCATGACTTTATTTTTAAAATCTCTACATACATACTTTGAGTAAGTGTCACCACAACTTATGAACATTTTAAAGATAATATATTATTAAAACTACAGAAAACAAATTGTCTAATATAATTAATTGTAACATTTCCCATCCTAACTAATTATATACAAATGCTACAACAACTATTTCTCGTTCCGCCAGAGTAACAACACAGTAATTAAATATAAATTTAAAATTTTTCGAAAACCTAAATATATGTTATAGGGTTAAGAATAATTAGTGATTATTTTTAATAGATTACAAATGGTGTTAATTTTAAATGCCACAACATAAAATAAAATGAAATACGCAACTAATCACCATTTCGACGAGAAGTTATTAATGAACAACTGTTTTGTGTTGTTAATATACAAGGGTGAGTTGATTTACATTTATTGTGCACGTTGTATTTGCTGTATCTTGATTATTTTACAAAAACTGTTTGTGATTTCAAGTTTTAAAATTCTAGCTCAGTTGTTAAAGCACTAGCCTTGCAACTCAAGGGTTCCGGGTTCAATTCCCGACGGAGGTCACTTCTCTATGTATTATTCGTGAACTTATCATTCTGAATGTATAGTAAAATTATGGTTTGGTATATTTGGGAATTTGCAAATCCATTTAATTGGTGAGATTCAATTCTGAACATGTTGATTCGATTAATAAAATAAAATTGCACATGTGTAAATGCCAGTTTTATGAGTTCCTCACCAGTCTAATCGTGAGCTTATTTATGGTGCAATGAGAAGGTCATTAATCTCAATCATAGTCGATCTTATTATGAACAAACATTTTGACGCTGAAATGCCCCGACTAAACTACAACCCAATCATAATAATTAACTGAATAGTTACTTCGGTCTGAAACACCTAAGTATTACATTCATGAGCTCAAAGTGAAATTCTTACCCCCACTTTTTTTTGCATTTCTCGACGTTTTAGGACCTACTGATTCTAAAAAAGTAAATAAAAATGTATGTCTGTATGTCGGCCGGCCGTCCGTCCGCCGTCCGTCACAACCTACGAAATCTAGAAAGCCGCTATACGGATTTCAAACATTTTTTTTCTAAAAATAGGTTTACTCAAAGGGACGAGCCGAGAGGACGATGTGTTCGATAACTGTACCGGAAGTGTGTCAAAGTGTGTCAAAACAAGGAAATTTGTATATTTTGTGCTTATAAAACTTTCATTTTAAGTGATTACGAGTGGGAACATTAAATTTGGAGAAATCTTGATGATCGGGATTAGTATGTGAGACCAAAATCTAGATTATTGCATTATAAGTTTGTCAAAAAAATGTTGTCAAGTTTGTCAAAAGAAAGATTTTTATTTATTTTTTTACCCAATTTTTTGGAAAAAAATAAAATTAATAATTTGTATGACATGAAATTTTATTATTATTATAGAGAATTATGGCATTATTAGTTTGTCAAAAAAATAATGTCAAGTGTGTCAAAAAATGTTTTCATATATTTTTTAGCCAATTTTTTGGAAAAAAAAATGTAGCTGTTTTTATGACGTAAATGTAATTTAAAATGAAATTGGACATGGAAATTTTTGAATTTGTTATAGTTTTTGAAATATTTTTGAATTTTGAAAAAAGTTTGATTTTATTTAATTTATACATTATTTTTGGAATTTTGATAGATATATGAATTTGTGATTTTGTAATATTTTCTCGAAACGCTATATGGAGAGGTTTTTGAGCAGTTTGCTGAGTGTATCATTTTTTCACTAAATTATGTTAATTTATGATCTGTTATAATTTTCCAGCAACGTATTGATGTTTCGTGTTAGTTTTTTAATAAATTTCTAAACAGTGATAAAAAAATACTTTAACAAAGAGTTATGTTTGATATACATCGCTGCCCAAAACTAAAAACCATGTCCTCATAAAAGATTTTTGCCGAAAACTATATCAAAATCCCTAACCCAGACCGAAGTCTTGATATCTCAGAGTTGTGAGATTTCAGCCCCTCCATATTTTCCATCATAGATGACTATTCACTTACGAGCATCAATAGAACAATAGATACGATTATTTGGAAATAACTTTACATGTAAATAATGATTACTCGATAAACACAAAATGTTTTGTAATAAAACGGTAAATCCGTGTTATTTCCGGGATTTAAAGAATCTGTACTAATTAGTAATATGGCCTCTGGCACAGGAAAATCTCCATAAAATTAATTTAATAGTTCATATCAGAGGAAGATATTTTTTAACCAAAAATAGAATCGTTACATAAAGATATACTTGAATAACAATATGAAAACCAATAGAAAATTTATAAGTAATAACACAAAAAAAACATAACTTAAGTATGATGTCTGTTGCATGTTGAGTATTTTATTTCCACACGATGACCGTCAATTTTGTTTTAGGCTTTCCCCTTATTGCCAGGTATGTATGTTTCAGATTGATATAAATTGATCCGTTTACAACATTGCCTTATACTTCATGCCACAAAAATAATAATATGCTAAATTCTCAATTTCGCCAATAATACAGGGTTTGTACGTTAGCATTAATTAGTTTAAAACACTATACACGAGTAAGTTTTTTTCTTGCTTCCATTTATTAACAAAACATTGTTTTCTTTAATTTTATTTTTTTCTTATCTCAACTAACAATTTAATTGGTGTAGAAAAACCTCAATTTAGTGAACACCAACCAAAAACAAAATATGAATTATATTTCTCATAGCCAAGAATAAATTTGTTTTACAATTTTGCTTGGATGCCAAAGAATCTTTTGGAGGTTTATAACTTAAGTTTTAGTTTTTTTGTTTTATTTATTCCGAAAGGCATATTCATACATAGTAATGTCTAGAAATTTAGTACAAAAAAATCACAATTTTATGTTATGTTTTTGGACCTACCAAAAACGAATGAAAATCTGTGTCACTTTTCATTATCTGTTTCCTTTTGTTTCTACTGAAGCTGTATAGAAAATAGAATATTCAACTCATAAAAAAACTTACAGCTGACAAAATAAATGAGTATGATGTTCGTAAATAAGCTACACTAGCTTTGTTTAAAAAAAAATTAAATGAAATCGGTTCAAAATCATTAAATCATTTACTTGATATTTCTTTTTTATGAAATGAAAGAAAGCAAATATAACATTAAATTGACTTTCTCATTTATACTTTATATTTTTATATATATATGAATCCCAGTGAATCTCAAAGTTTTTAAATGATTTTTTGTTGGACTACAAATGTTAAAGGAAGTTGATAGATTTTATGTGTTAAGTGTTTTGTTTGATTTTGATGCAAACGAAAATGTCCACTTAACAGAAATTGTTGGTGATAATAGTTTTTCAAAACTAATCAGCAAATACAGACTCTCAATTTTATTGCACACATCTGGGCGTTTCACACCTAGCTTATAGAGGAGATAGCTTCAGTAAATCTAACGTTTTTACAATCAGATCGGTCGCAACAAAGAAAACTGTGTGACTTTAATAGGAACAATGCTAAAAAACAGGGAACCTCCATGATATGATGTAGAAACGAAGCCACCCTCACGCCTCGATCACTAATTAATTGTATTAGGCAGACATGTTTTTATTTAACTAATCATCTTTTTTCATAAATAATTTAATGAGAACATATAAGAGAAAAAACATATTGTCTTCCTTCGAATGGACCTTACTCTCAATTTGATAAACGTAATCTCCTTCTGAATGCGATCATTAGTAAGCAAAAACATCAAGTTTTATTAAGTACTCAACACCGTTATTTAGTGAAATGCATAAAACCTAGTAACTATGTTTTTTAAGTGTTTGCTAGGTTTTTTATATAAAATAAAACTAGCAAACACTTAAAAAACCTAGTTACTAGGTTTTATGCATTCTACCCATTGCTTCGCAAGAACAGGAGAACAATTCTGCAAACAAGTATATTCAACAGCTTCAAAAATTTCAATGGTTGATTGTAGAAATTTTCAGATAACAGGGTCTAAAATAATAGACAAATTTTCTCTTTTAAATAATCATTCAAACTTTATTCACTTTATTTAAAAATAACTTCCTCTATTTACACAGTTTTACGTTTACGATACAGCGTTTCGTTTACAATTAATTCATTTATCATTCCACTTAACTTATTTCCACTATCACAATCTAATTTAATTTAACTTTATATCAACGCAGTCTAATTTAAAACTAATTATCATTTCTTAAAAGGAATTCCTCGTATACAATTTTTCTAAATTTCTCAAATATTCTAGATAAGACCATTCATTTTTTACAAAAACAGCTCCAGAAAATTCTAATGAAATTTATTTCCTGTTGTTTTTGTTGTTATTATTTTATTTTCTGCTTTATCACTTTTTCTTGTGACTTTGATTTTAAATTTTAAATATTGTTTAGGAAAATTGAGGTTGAATACAATTATATTTCATTGCGTTCGTAACATTACCCTCCACTTAAGCCTGTTCGTCCCGAACAGGTTCTAAATCTCTTCTCCAATTGTTGAATACAAACTTTTTTCATTTTCCTATTTCTCAGGCTGTTTAAGATTAATTCTAGTCCTTTCTAAGCCCTTGGTCATTAGTATGAGATCTCATTCCTTTTTACGTTCTGCTTATGTTTTCCGTTTGAATTTACCAACTTTCTGCATGTCTGAAGTACTCTTATTTTCTAGTCTCTGACTGCGACTCGATTCATATTGAAAGGCTTTGAGCCATTCCATTTAAGTTGCTTACTTTGTAATATACTTTTTGTTTTTTGATAAGATTTTGCTATTTGAACGTGGCGTTGATTCGTTAAATCCACTCGTTTATTGGTTTGGATGATGGTTCTAAATTTGCCTCTGCACTGCACAGTTTTTCACATCGCTGCCAATATGGTATTTCAACATTTTTAACCTTTAGAATCCCACGTTCAAAATCCAAAACGAATTCCTGATAGCAGTAATTCCCCATTTTTATTTCAGCGATCATTTTACTTGCTACTTCAGCGCACTCTCCAGTAATTGTTTGTAGTTTAAATCCATCTGATGATTCCAAAACACAGCCAATCAAGACTTTGCATACGCATATTCGAGCTGAACCGGTCCACTATCATGAAAGAACTTTTGAGTCAGTTAGTCCATTGATACCCAAACTTTAACCATTTGGAAATTGGGATGTAGGTAACAATCTCCTGTCTTGTTGGCTTTACAGTTTTCCTGTACTCGCGAGCCATGTGACCCTCTTCTCACATACCCTGAAACTGATGTCGCTCACCGTTCCACTGCCGAGGAATATTCCTTAAGGCACTCTACATGCCGCTGCAAGTGACCTTTTAACTCGATTTTGTATAAATTCCTCGCGTGGTCGCTGCCATATTTACGTTCCAAAGCATTCATTACCATTACCTTTGCAGCCAGCCATGTTATTGATAGCTATCTCCAAGTATTGGTTGATGTACATGCTTTGTTGATCAATTTTATGATCCAATTCGTCTTTGTTAGAAACTATATTAGCATTTATCTGATTCGTTCTGAAATTTATTTGTTGCATCATTGTCATTTAACTGCGCAAAATCGAAGTTTGGAGATGGCATTTAAGTTGTTTTTTCCATAACAAAAATTTTCTCCTCATCTATTCATTCAGTATTTGCTGTAACTATTTAATTAATCTGTTGTAATTAATTTCTGTGGTTAACATTCCTTAACATAGTGGTAAAGAAGATTTACGATCTATGATTTTTGAGTCTTTGGAGCTTTCAAAATTATAACTACCATTAAAATCTTCTAGATCTATTGACAAATTCTAGATTTAGAGACAAAATTTCAAAGGCAAAATCATGACATACCACAAAGCCAGATGAAGTTGGGGTCACCAATATAAATTTTATATTTATTTATTATTAAAACAATTTAATTATATTTCAACTGTTTTTTATTTATTAGTAAAATAATTTAATTTTATTCCAATACAATTTTAATTTATTTTAATTTTATTTAATTACATATTTATTTATTAAATATTGTTCTACGAAAGTCAACAGAGAACTAAAACTTTTATAATTTAATTTATTTAAAACGGTTTTAATTTTGATTGTGGTTTCGGTTATTTTGTTAAATATATTGCTTGTTCACACCGTTACATTGAACAAATCCAGTTGGCGCATCCATTACATGTAGAACGTGTCGAATTGACCTTAACTTTGAGTCATCCTGAAATAAAAAATTAAAATTATTTTGACTTGTAAATTCCTTCCAATTCAAACCTAGCACAATGTTTTTAAAAGTGAAAGACGAGTGAAATTTCTGGCTTTATATATTTGTGCTTACTTTGGATCTCGACTCCAAAATTCAAACCAGGCGTTGACATCGTTGGAATGGATTTGGCACTATTTGGTGTTGGTGGTCTAATAAGGTTTCAATCGACTTTTTCGTAACTTGTTATAGCACTCTCTGATGCTAATAAAAAATAGCCAGTGCTAGATAGAATGATCCAAAGCGAAATACAACCGATCATAGTCAGCTATTTAGACTAGTTATTTATCAACCACCTATACAAATATTAGTTTGAATTTGTTTTAACAAAACGATGACAGCATTTCAAATGTCATGTTTATATTATTATATGAATGAAACTGTACAGTAAATTATGTGTAGCAGGTGATGTTTCTTTTAAATACAAAAATATGTTTATATAATGTGTGTTATAATAATGAGAAATTAGTTCATGTTTTTGTTAAATTAATACGTAAATAAGTAAGGGCTTCGCACAATGTTTGGTGTTCCTTGTAAATAATCAAATATCATTTGGAACTGACCCATAAGATAATCACCAACATTAACCTTATAATTTCAAACCAGAGTCCAGCAGATAAACCGAAAAAATCAATATCATGACAACTGTACACCCTCAATATTGAACAAAGCCATGTAATATATTATCTTGTTGTTGTTCTGTTTGTCGTAAATTATTTGGCAATTTTCGAATTATTTCCCAAAAATAAAATCCAAATGTATGAAATCTATCTATCTATAACAATAAAGTTAAGATACGATACACCTAAAAATACGATACGATACACCACAAACCTTAAATTTTGTTTTTTTTTTACAGTAATTTACGATTTTTTAAAGAAAAATAATAATAAAAGTAGGAACAATTCAGATCTAATATATCAATTTTTATTGTATTTGTATTCAGTATTTTAGTGAAATCTATTGTTATTCTTCTCTATGGTATTCTATTCGTATTTAGTCAATGTTCTTATTTCTGTGGAAAATTGAAGGTGATCAAAGATTTATGATGTAAGCATGTGGATGGGATCTCTTTAGTACTTTTAGTGGATTCAAACACAAATAAATTATTGTTATGGTTTTTAAGAATCAATTGCTACTAAGTTGTATCTCTTGCAAGATAAAAGTAGTTGAACATATCTTAAAACACTCGTATTTCATCTGTTCCCATTTAGTATGAAAAATGTTCTGAATTGTCGTAGAACCTCAAACATTTATCCCTGAAACCATAGTTTTCAGCAATTCATCACTCTAAATTGGAGTGCTTGCTCTAGCTTTCATACAGATCTTCAGCAGTTTGGTTCGTTTTAAACAGCGTTTTTTTTATAAATTGTGCTCAGTAATAAGAATTACAATGTGTGTCACAATAACACATAAAATCCTTTTAAGAGCTATGTACCACAAAAACATGCGTTATAAGGTGTTAATGGAGGAACAATTTTTTTAAATTTTTCCCTTTTTAATCTTCTTTTAAATATTGTGCAACAAATCCTAAACTGATCGTTTCAGAGCCTCAGGAATGTGTTATCGTAATGCGTTAGACAAAGTCTCTTAACAAATCGATTTTTTATAATAACTGGTTCCAATGGTACTAAACTAACGCTTAGAATCTTCAATTTTTAGGTGTTGAAAAAGAATAGTAGAACATCCAGCTAAGTAAAATTGATCGCCATTTCCTGAGTTTCTGAAACCGTATCGGGTACAACATTATGCGTACTAGAGAAGGAGTGAATAACTGTTGTGAGCTTAGAAATAAAACAAAGATGAAGTGCCTGGTCTAAATGATGTGAACAAATGGTTTCTACAAAGTAACGAGAATAGCTGACTTTTTCTTTATATTAGCCAGTTCGGAAATCACCTTTTGTAATAATTTATCCTGTTCACGAATCGTTGAACTTGACGAACTGATGATGGCTGAGGCAAATCTTGGATTACCGTGATTCGATCTGCGACAAGTTTTACTACATTCTTCCATAGTTAAAAAAATCACGACAAGTGATGTTACGAAGCTGTTGTCACAGAAAAGAGAAAAAAATTCATCTATCCGGAAAACATTCTTTTGCATGAACCAACGCGATCAATACAACTTATCGTCTTTTTATTCATAACTTTCTCAACCTGGTTTGCAATGGTTTTGTTGTCATCGATTGCTGTCTCGTTTTTAATATATTGTTGATTCATGAATTTTTTTTAGATATGTTCTTCTATCTGCTTCTGTATATAAAGAAATTGAGCTTTGTTTGTTTTGAAATGGCCAATGAAACCTCGTTGACCATGAAATTTTGGGAAGTTCTTGTGTACACTACCACAAAGGTAACAGGCATATTTTTATTAAAACACATAACCCCAGGGCCTCCAAAGTTTTCTTAAGGGGTTTTACCTAAATGTTGATAATCTAATCCTAAAAAAATTTAGAAAATACAAAGATTACATGAGTGAAGACATCCTACATCGTTTGCAAGCACAGAATTCGAACACGCAGTTTAACCAAACGTGTATAACGAAGCATTGGTTTCAATCGAGGATATATGTTTGACAATCGTTAACAAATTATTGGTGCAGTTGGTGAATATGTGCATAGAATCAACCTACAAATGACGCTTATGATATTGATTTGTAATGTCAAATATACTTCGATATCGATAATTTAAGTACATTTATTGAAAAAAACCAAAATCGGTTCAAGAACAACGCATTATGTAGGACAATTATAATGCAAGCAATAACAAATCAAAGCGGTGGATTGTACTTCATAGATGCACCAGGAGGTACAGGCACAACTTTTCTCATTTCAAGCACTTTGCACGTATGAGCAACCATACGAATAAAATTGCGCTGGCATTAGCATCATCTGGACGGTGATCAAACAGCGCATTTAGCATTGAAATTTAGCAAACCACTGAGACGCCAACATGCATTATCACCAAAAATTTCGAGCTAGGCATATATGTCCAAACATGTGACCTTATCATATGGGACAGGTACACAATGACTCACAAAAAAGCATTGAAACGCTTGATTATGCCATGCAAAATTTGAGGGAAATCATCAGCCCTTCGGTAGGCCCCTTATTATATGGTCTCGTGATTTCCGATGAACTCTGTCACTTATACCACGTACAACACCGATTGATGAGCTTAACGCAAGTTATAAATCATAAGTTTTATGGTGACATGTAAAGAAATTCACTTCGGAACCAATGCGTGTTCAACTACAACAGCCCATTTCCATTCCAAATAACCAACAATAAAAATCAACAGATCTACGCAATGTATCACATTGCCAACAAACTTCTGTAAGATGACACCAATCAAAGAAAAATTGGTAAAAAAGTTTTTCCAAATATATCGCCCAAAATTACAAACATCATCAGTATATGGGTATATTTTTGGTATATTTTTGGTATATTGTTGACATAAATTAAAATTGTATTTAAGAAATTCCATTGCAGTCTGCAGAAGGCAATACATTTTGAAATTGGAATGCGATTGTGTTAACAGTGATAAAATTAATTGTAAACGAAACTCTGTATCGTGAACACATAATGGTGTAAATAAAAGTAAGGTAAATTTTAGTTGTAAATAAACGTTTTAAGTTGTATTGAATAGAAATATTTTGAGTATTATTTTTCGACGCTGTGTGCTGATTTTATATTTTACGATCAACCGTTGCAGCTCCTGAACTATTGAAGCAATAATATGTTGTTTTATGATTACTGTTTGAAAGGAGGTTTGGAACTTACGTTTGTCGAATTATGGAATAGGCTAATCACATGGTAAGAAACTTGGCATTGGTGACAGTGGTGGGATTCTTAGGTTGTTGTAAGGGGTTTTATTAAGTGAGTTTAAGGTTTTAAAGATTTAAAAAACGAACTAGAACAACGAGTAATAACAACAACCGCGAACAAAAGTGGATTGATCCTACAACTTCGAGAAAGCTATGGCAGCCAATAGCATAGTTGTAGAGAGTTATCAGTTTGGACTAGTTCCAATAGAAGATGGTTCAGTAGCAGACGAGGAAGAGAATAGTTCTATTACTGGGTATGTGACGAAGAGGGCACGGTGGCACGAGTTTGCGAAAAAAAATTAGGAAGCAAGAAGATCGCCGTTTTCTGTTATGAAAGGAGGGTCAAATAAAAAAACCCAAAGGGTTCACGAATACCAGTAGGAATATCAAATATTGAAAATTGAGTCATATCTCACAAGGTCGCCGGAAACAAAAATCTCCTTTTCAAAAATTGTAAGTATGTTACTAAAAAATAGGAACTCTTAACCAACATCCAAATTACAAGAATAGCAGTAAATTTTAAAAACTTGGATATCGAAGGTTAAAAGAAAAGAAATTAAGGTCAAAGTTGTTTCATCACACTAAACGGTTTGATTGGCAAAGTTATTGTGCCAGAAGATGGAGTAAATCTAACAGATTGATTTTGCTCCATTAGATGTAAACAATAATTGACAGACGCGCTGAGCAGAACCTAAATCGTTCGTTGGTATAGAGATCGGGCGCATCTATATACAAGATATTCAAGTGACAAACATTATGAATAAACTCATTTTAGGGATGGACTTCATATTGCTAATCAGATTCGTGTTTGATTTTGGACATGAAACCAAAATAAACCGGGTGTTAAACTAATATTTAATAATGTTAAGATGCCACTACTGTTCATCTAGGCAGAGAAGATAGTTATTGTCCAAGATGAGTGTGATGTTTGTAACTAAGATTAGATAACCGGTTACTAGATTACCGGTACAAAAATGCGAACGTGACAATGAAAATGAAAATGAGGATAAAGTAAACTATCTAAATTTTATGGATAAAGGCAAAGATATAGTTTTAAATTATAAAAACGTTAAAGCTGAAACTCAAAAGGATAAAATTTTATCGAAAGTGCTGTTAAATTTGGAAATGTGGCAAAAACAGAAGATACGGATATTAAACAATATGTAAAGATTAAAGATGAATTAACAGTTGAGCAAGACATTATTTTAAGAGGTTGTAGAGTGGTAAAACCAGAAAGCCTAAGACAATGCATATTAAAGGAATTACATATATCGCATTTTGGCATGGTGAAAACGAAGTCAATTGCTAGATCTTACATATGATGGCCGAAAATAGATGTAGATATAGAGGAGATGATTAGGAAGTGTAGATCATGTTTAGGTGTTCAACCAGATCCACCCAAAGCAGCATTAATTCCGTGGGAAAGTCCCGAAAAACCATGGAGCAGGATTCATGTTGATTTTGCTGGCCCCTTTCACAACAATAATTTTTTAATTGTAGTTGATGCTTTTACCAAATGGGTAGAAATATTTAAAATTAGTTCAGTTACAGCCGAAATTACAAAAATAAAATTTCGAGAGCTATTTAGTCGCTTCGGATTACCAGATGTTTTGGTAACGGATAATGGAAGTCAGTTTTGTGCTCTTGATATGGAAGAATTTTTGAAACTTAATGGAATTAAACATATTTTGACTACTCCTGGTCATCCAGCCACAAATGGTGAAGCTGAAAATATGGTAAAAACCTTTAAAAAATCCGTTGAAGCTGTTGTAGATGAACATAAAAGAAATGAACAAAATTGTAGTTTAGACTTAGTTTTGAGTAGATTTTTATTTTGCTACAGAACAACCAAACACTGCACGACTAACGAAACACCAGCAAAGTTAATGTTCAACAGAGAACTAAAAACTATTTTTAATTTATTAAGACCTCCAAATCAGAAGCAAATAGTGGAAAATGCACAGCGTGACCAAATTCGAAACTATAAGGGGAAACGTAATAAGCATTATCTTGTGGGGGAGAATTTTATTGTTAAAAATTACTCAGATCCTAACATGAGTAAATGGGTTGATGCAACCATAATTAAAGTCATTGGTCATCGTTCCTATTTGTGTCAATTAGACAGTAATAATAAAAAAATAAAACGGCACTTAAATCAAATAAGAAACTCTGTTGATAAAAATGTATTAAATGAAAACAAAAAGGAATTTATAAATATCATACCTAAAAGTAACAATAATAAAAAATACATTTTGATTTACATCCTACAATTATTAAAAGAGGTTGGAATAGTAAGATAAATAATAATAACACTGAGGATGATTGTAATAATACTTTAAATGATTCGTTAACAGTAGACAATAATAACATTAATGTTAATTCAACTCCAAATCAGGATGTAAATCAAAACGTGTTACCTATCACTATTGATAGTGATAATACTAATTTACCAAACAATGATGTTAGTGTAAGACCGAAAAGGTGTATAAAAAAACCAAACCGTTTGAATTTATGAGTAGTTTTCTTTTATAATAATATAATAATAAAATAATAATATAATAATAAAATTTATAATTGAATTTATAAATAGTTTTCTTTTATAATATAATAATAATAATAATAATAATATAATAATAAAATATAAGAAAATATATAATTTTATAATGTAAGAAATATCTAAGCGTGGGGATGTGATGTTTGTAACTAAAGGAATTGAAATATGTAAACACACCCTACATTAGAGAAATTGTAACTAACTTCAATATGAAGGAAACAGATTAATAATTGTAAAATGGAGATCAATAAAGTGAAGAGTAAAAGTCAATTCATTATTTTAATTTCTAAATATTAATATCATCGTAATAGAAACATTACAATGAGTAAAGCAAAATCGACGGGAAATCCCCACAAGTTATCTTAATATATGAACAAAAAAACAAAATATAGAAACGTATCATACACAGTTAAAAAAGTTACTACCATTTTTAATACAAGCTTTGCTATATGGGTTATGTATAGCAAGTTATTATTAAATTGCAAAGTAAATATCCCGTTAAAACTAATTTGAATGCAAACTACAAATTTGAGTGAAACATCATAATTTATTTTTTATAGAAATGGTAAAAGTTTGAAAATAACTTCCCTGCTAGATGTTTAAAAACAATTACATATTGCTAATGCAAAGAGCATTAAATTTATCTTTAAAGCAAGCTTTGCATTGTTTTATAATGGAGGCTTCCGTAGGACTTATATGTGTAGCAACTTGCATTACATATTCAGCTTTCTTTTAACTGTGTTAGATTAGTAACTATTGTTTAAAAAAAAAAAGAATTTATAAGAAAACATAAAAATCTAATATTCAATATTTACGACTTTTAAAATTATTTCTGATTAATAATTTGTTCTAATTTTATATAAAAAAAATATTGTTTTAAACTTATCTTAATATGTTGACATTGTTGATGATAATTGTCCCATTTGATAGATTTGAAAAATCTCCAAGTTGCAGATTTTGATTTTATACTCCAAACAATTTATTTGAGTTTCCTTTGTAATTGTTTCTTGATGTTTTATTAATTATAATTATGTTAACATCCACTTTGAAGGACCTTCAATATAAACGGTACTGCTGCCAACAAAAGAAAACTTCTTGTTTTCTTAACTTATGACTTTACAACATTGACTATTATAATCACAACTATTTTTAATTCCTTTGTTTTTCTTAATTTGCTTAACATCAAGTTTATTTATTAATAATTAGAAAAGGTTCTAATATAACATGATTAAATATTTTTTGGTACAAAATTCAGGTACACAATATTTATTAACTTATTGTAATTTCTATTCGAATTCTAGTTTATTTTAATTATAAATATTTAATATTTTTTTGATGTTTTTTTTTATGAAAAATCACGAACGAATTAAAAATTAAAATGTATTTTCTTTTAAAGATTATATCGACTTTTAAAAAAATTACCGAATCAATTGCTTTTTTTATCTCTTTCTATTACGTACTCTATTTATTTATTTTTCATTGGCAAAAAAAATTGATCAAAATATGGTTGACTACAGTATAAAAAGCAATGATACACTGTAGTTTTGTTACTATGTAATACTAATTTCGAGCATAAAGCAGGCTACAGACCTTCAATCAATTTGTCAATCAATTCGAAAACGAAAATAAACGAAATAAAATTTAGTGTAAAAATCACCTAAAATTTATTTCGTTTACTTTCGTTTTCAATTGATTGACAAATTTATTGACGGTCTGTAGCCTGCTTAACCCATTTCACGCCGCGTCGAAACTACTAGATTTAATTTTTTTTATGAAATTCTTCTGAACATTTAACATGTAGCGAAACATCAGAACCATGTTTCGAGCAACTCTGACATTTGAAGAATGTTTGACTGTGATACTGGCGACATCTTTTGCGCTTGTTATCATCTATCTTAATAATTGTATGTTTTTCGTTTGAAAACTGCCAGTCAGGATTATGATGAAAAGAAGAGCTGTGTCCATGGCCAGAGTTTGGTCTTTCCTTTGCAATTTTTGTTGTCAATAAAGATGTAGTAATATGTCTTCGAAAATCTAATAAATGTATTGGCTTCTCAGATACGATTTTATGAAGACACCATGCATTTGCTACAGCTAAATCCAAACTGTTGGTAAAAATGGCCACCACCACTTTTTACCTTTAATTCGAACTCTATATTGTGATAGAAATCGGTCAAAAAGATCTGACCCTCCCATCTTGCTATGATAAGAATTCAAGATATTAGGGCATGGTATATTTATAAATGCTTTCTTCACCTGAGAAAATCGTTTAACGGAACCTACAGAATTCACATCTTCGAAATTTGATAAGAAGGAGACAACTGAATTATCGTTCCATCGAATCGAATGGATTCTGTTTTTAGAATCGAACTGAGTCTCGTAGTAGCCTCTTTCCGTTTTTTTGAATATGTTTTTTTTTTGGTAACTGGGCACTTCGCCATTCGATTCTCACGAACCCTTCCATCAATTTGTACGACGTAAAAAAATTGTCTAAATATACAATGTATTGTTGCGGGTTTTCACTATTTGTAGCAACTCAAGCACAACATTGTAGCTCAGGCCATCCTCTTTGCTAAAATTGGTGTCTTTCGCTGCATAGAGGAAAAATGTATATATATATGTATCCCTTCGAAGAACAAAGACACCACAGCTTATATCCAAATCGTATCGGCTTATTTTTTATAAACATTTTGCAACTGTGTTGACCGGTACAAGGCCACATGGATTCATCGATGGAAAGAGCGTGAGTGAAAATTCCAAAAGCAGTTCAATGAGATTCTGCTAAAAAATTTACGAACCTTGTAAAATTTATCTGTGCGGTCTATGTTATTATTATATTTGCCAGATGTAGACACATCTTTATTTTTCTATATATATTCCGTGGCATGCATCTCTAATAATTGGAAAATGAACGTTAGCACTTACAGACCAGTACATTTCTTCCTGTGGAATACTGTTATATCCCGAAAATAACAAGATTCCTAAAATCTATTTAAGTATACTATATCCAATTGGAAGTCAGTATTTTTGGCTTAACCAAAGCATTTTAAGCATTAACATTTGGTTTGCTGAAAGTATTAAATTGTACAGGGCTTCATCAAAAAATTTGTGGAACAGTTCAATTGGAATTTTATTTCCCAATGTAGAAATGAGCTCAGCTTGGTCATTCCGTTCGTTGTTTATTGGAAACTATTAAAATCCAGCTCGACGATTTTCCCACAATGGATCAATTTTCTCTCTGTCAGTTTTAAAATAAGTTTTCAAATTGTTTGCAAATTTTGATAACGGTTCATCATCTTCACTATCGAAATCTATGTTTTTGTCTACTTGTCTGAAATCAATTATTTCTAATTGTCCTGCAACGTCGTGAGGCAGCCCGCTTTCTGAATCAAGCTCATTCGCGTTTATATGCTCGTTATCACACCACTACTATCCTCAGGTGTAATTATTACAATATTTGCTTCCTCTTCATCATCACTCATACATTCAATCATAGCCGCAGCTTTACTGACTGTATAATATTTTTTAAACATTCCAAAAAATTTTTTTCAAAAATATAATAAAAGTGAATACAGCCACAGTTGCGAAAACGCAACATCGACAAAAATGGTTCAAAAACACATTTTACATAATTGTATTCTTCAAACCTGTTATTTTTTTATGAATGTACAACTCAATTCACGTTCATTTCATTTCAAATAAAATGAATATTATTTTGAATTTTGTTTAAAATCTTCAATCAGTTAGGCTTAAGAAAACACGAAAAACCACCTAAACGGGGAATGCCACAATTACTTAAAGTGACATTTAATTTTAGGTCTAAAATAAAAAAAGGTTATAAGGTTGGTACTACTAATTATCCCATTTAGCAATTTTCCCTAGAAAACAATAGATGTAGTTGTATGAGACCAAAATTAGTAATGTTGCGAAAACGTAACGGTGGTAGAAAACGGATTAAAGGCGGATTGGAACATTTATAGGTTGAATAACTCTGCAATACAGACGCAATAATAAAACACTTTATTTGGATTCACATAGTTTAAAGAATAAAATTAGATTATACCCCAAATCAACCAAGTGCGACTCTTTCGCGCTTCAACCGAGAGACATGGCAATTCTTTCTACTGAGGTGTATAAACTACTAAAACTAAAAAATATTAATTTAAATAAACCTATAAACTAAAAAGTACGATATCAATAATATTTTGCCTTTTTTGCTTACATTACCGTAATAGTGGTTTATCTTTCACTTTAGAGATATTAGGCAGTAATCATACTAAAGAGGAAGCAAGATTACACTGTTTATGCAAAATAGTGCACAGTTGAAAAAGTTACTGCAATTTTTAAAACAAGCTTTGCTGTATGTAACTTCAGTGGTTAAAATTTTTTGATGATATAAATTGTTCGAAAAAATAATGAACAAATACAATTTTAGACGGACTAAAAATCTTTAAAATTAAAAAACTCAAGAACACGAATTAACGCCTGTTTGTAAATTTGATATATTTTAAAGTAAGGTTAGAGCTATATTTAAAAATAAAAGTTAAAATTTAATTGATTTTAAAATTTTTTGTTAATGGAAGTTTGAAAAAATGAAGAAAAATTCGAATTTCAGTCGTACTAAAAATCTTTAAAATTAAATATCTCAAGAACAAAAATTAACGCCTCTGAGTTAATTTGATATATTTTAGAGTACACAGTAAAAAATTTTCGTTGAAAATTACATGAAATTTCAAGTGGGCAAATTTGCCGACACTTTTCACATAAAATTGCATTCCATATAAAATTTACATAATCGTGTAGTTTTCAATTTTTGAAACCTTAAATTTACTATCTAAGTAATGTACTAGTTTAAATGAAAATTTTTGTAATATTTCGAGAATAACCATATTATACGAGACAAAGTTTGTACAATTACATTAAAAACAATTTAATTTTACATACTCGAAGTAATATTAAATAAAATTCACATAAGTTTTAATGTAAATTTAGGAGGAAAACTGAGAGGCATTGAATATGGAAATGTGGGGGAAAATAGTTGTTAATTATTGAAATTAAAATCAGTTTAACCCATTTCGAACCGAGTTGCAGAAACTATTTTCTCGGACAAAACCAAATGCTTTTTTATAGTAATTTGATGCTCCTAAGCCCGAATCGAAGATAGAAAATAAATAATATCTTACCGTTTTCCTGGAAAATGGAAAAGTTTACTGTTCGTTTCATCGAACGCTGGCGCTGAGTCTACATATTTAAAAACATACCAAAAAATTTATGTTTTAAATAATTTTATGATTTAATTTAGATTTTTATTTATATTAGTTTTAGATAAAGTGGTATTTATTAAAACAAAGTACATGAATATGCTTATTGCATTTTTGACACATGAAAATTGTGGGTTTGCCACATGAAAATTGTGGGTTTGCCACATCCTTTTAGTTGACACCTACGAGGCTTATTTTCAAGTTGACGCACAATAATATGGTCACCAGAAACGTCTGGTAAATGACGTGGTCTCTCAAACTCCTGGTCATCATCCACATTTTCCATATTGTCATTTGTTGATAAAAGGCTTTCTGTGACCATTACCTAGAAGTCAATTTGACTTAATGTTTTTTCATTCTTATATTTTGCGATGAGACAGTGCAACTTCCATGCATTGGCCATTGAAAAATTAAGTGTAGAGATCCATAGTGGCCAAGACCACTTCTTACCACGAATGTTTACACGGTAGTTTTGGACACCAATATCATGCAGGCTCACTCCTCCCATACCTTTATGATAGTTATAAAGCATTGCCGGTTGATCGTAGTGTATTTGTTTTGACTTCTCATTTGATTTTTTTGTCCCTGGTTTTTTCCAGCGGATAACAGAATGTAGAGGTAATATTTGGTCATAATTTGTAGCCATTGTGACCTCTTTGTTGTCCTGTCATCGACACAAAGTAATTTTATTAGTCGAATCAAACATATAGTCATGTTGACCACGAGGTAAAGCTGTTCCAGTTTTTAAGTTATTTCCTCCACCTGTAACACGATTACTACGAACAGTTCCAGTGGCACATATTCCTTTTTCAGCCAATAAACATAGCAAATGATAGCTTGTAAAGTAATTGTCAAAAAACACCTCGTGAGTCTCAGGAAACTCTACGTTTTGAAGTAATCTCAACAGAACATCCGCAGCAAGTCCAACATAAGTATTATATTTGTCACTTTGTCCACAATAAGGTATAAAGCTAAATAGGTAGCTTTCAGCAGAGCCAAGACACCATAGCTTGTAGCCAAAAAGAATTGGTTTGCTGGGCAGCATATGTATTAGTTTCAGTTATTATATGACGCAAAACTTCATCATCATAAAACTTGTTGAATAATTCAATAGGTGATAAATCTTTTAATTTTTCACCTAGTTCGGTTTTCATATCAGCTAAAGGTGCAGAGTTAGGTGCTATAATATATTTAAATTGTTTTCGGTTTCGGTTTCTGAACCATTTTGGTTTACCAAAAGAAGTTAATGGTTTATAATCATATTTTGCTTTCTTTTGTCTTGGTTCTTGATGATTAGATGGTTCAGGTTGGGGTTCTTCAAAGATAAACTCACTTTCTTTAGTATCTTCAACAGAATTTTTTGATGTTTCAACTTCAACAAACCAGCCACATCGCCAAAAATATTACAATTAACATCAGGATTCAAAAGTATAAAATTATCATCAATATCTTCTTCATCGCTTAATTCATCAACCCGATCAGGTGGAAGAATGTTAATATTAGAAATATTATCAACTTCTTCATCTCCGTCACTCCAGTTATCAATAATTTGTTGCAACTCACGCATAGTCAAAAGCTTTCGACGCGACATTATATTACTACAAAGTATATAAAAATAATAAACATACGATGCAAAGAATGAACGTTAAAACAAATGTTCTGTATAAAATCTGTACTTACCCTTTTTTATGTATACTCAATTTTAACAAAACAAAATCACACGAATTAATAAACGTCTATTTTCTTCAAAATAGCGATAACAAATGAAAAAAAATTTCATAAAAATGATGAAATGCAATTTTAGTACAAAATTTGATTATTCTAGGGTTCGTGCCAGTGTTCGATGAAACGAACACTTAACTTAACGTACATCTGGAAGCACCCCAATGTTTCCAATAAATATGAATACTGTTTCTATGAGTAATCTCATCCATTGGCACAAATTCGTCATCATTAGTTTTTCGATTTTTGTTCGTTTAGTATTTTATATAATTATTCAAAAACATGTCTAAAAACAAGGGTGTTTTGCAAGAGGGGTTGTGGTAGGAAGGGGAGGCTTGAGCCACCATAGAATTTCTTTGTCGAATACACAACACATCAAAGAAGCTAACCATACTAAGCTCACCATGAATTACTATTACCATCATAGGTAAAAAATTTTTAGAAAAAAAGCAATTTCACTGTTCGATGAAACGAACAGAGGATCGAAATGGGTTAAAGAAAATTGCTGCTTTTATTATTTATTAAAAATATTGACATTTTTTAAAAATCAGTAATATTTCATGCATATTTAGGAAACACAAATTCTGTTATTAAAAATGAAAATTGTATATATAAACAATAAAATTTTAGAATGGCTATGTAAAATTGAAACAATAGAATTATATTATTTAATTAAGATCTAAAGTGCTCCTTTTTGTGTTGAGTCTATCGGCCGATCGTAGGAAGTATGCTGCCATTATAATAAGTATAATCCTGTCCTTATGCAATTGGATTTTGGGTCAATGATTATTCAATAAAACACTACATCATTTTATTATTTTCGTCTTGTTCTGAAATTACAATAAATATACAAAAATTAATTAGCAAAATCTGAACTAAATAAGTTTTTAAATTGTTTGTGGATGCTAATGATTTTGACTAAATTACAAAGAAAACCAACTTTTATGTACAGTATTGATACATGTATTTTATGTACAGTAATACATACCATTTTATAAGTGTCGTATAAATAAATATAGATATTTCAATATTTTTTATTTATTTTAATCACACTTAAACACAAAATTATTTAATTTTAATCACTTGTTTTTTATTCACAAAAGCTCTCGATGTTTTCTCATCAAAAACTCAATGACATTTCAGTTTCAGTTCAGTTCAAGTTTCAATAAATTACAATACTCGCAATACTTTACAAGAAATAAACTATAAATTTAAATGCAAAATCAAAACTACATGAAATAGTGTGCCATTTTTTTACTCTTTTCGGTAAATTTTAAATTATAGTTGGAAAATACACGATAACTCAATTTTAAATGAAAAAGGAATTAAAAATGTCAATATTTGAAATTTTTACCGTGCCAAATTAAATTTCCGCGAAAAATCTAACAAAAATTTTGTTGAAAATTCAATTTTTTTTTTACTGTGTAAGGATAGAAATATTTTTAGAAAAAAAATTAATTAAATTCCAATTGATCTTCGACCCTAGCGCCATCTAAAGAACAAGTTTTTTTAATATTTTTATTTAACAATTAATTATAAAAACAATAAACTAATTTTTTTCAAAGGGCTAGCTAATTATCTATCAAACAAAAAAAGTTTGATGAAATTGGTATAGCCGTTCTTGAGCAATTTAATTTCAAAGTTACATCGGATTGGCAGAATTTTCATTTTTCATGCATGTTGGGGTGCCCCCTGTGCTCAAACTATGCACTTTAAAAAAATTCTAAAATAAGTTGTATTTTTTATTTTGTCCATACTACTTATATGCCAAGTTTCAAGAAAATCAAAAATAGACAAGTTTACACAACTCTGTCTAGAACACGTTTTTTATCATAATACAATTGGCCAGTGGACTGTATTTTTAAAAATTCTCAGTTGCGCCAAGCAATGGCGATCGAAGATATACATAATTAATATATCCTATATAATTAGTTAGAATATATTCTTGTTGGGCCTGACATGGCGATCGAAAATATAAGTAATGGTATTAGACGATAGTTGTTTTTAGTTGAGCCTAATATGGCTTTCGAAGATACAAATATTTAAACTGTATTATAGTTGCGCCAAATAAGGCGATCGAAGATATAAATAGTTAATATTGCACTTGGATTGCGCCTAACATGGCGGTCGAAGATATAAATAGTTAATATATACTATATAATTAGTTAGAATATATTCTAGTTGCGCCTAACATGGTGATCGGAAATGTAAGTAATGGTAATAGACGATAGTTGTTTTTAGTTGAGCCTAATATGGCTATCAAAGATACAAATAGTTAATACGGCACTTGGATTACGCTTAACATGTCGGTCGAAGATATAAGTAAATCATACTATCGTTGCGCCTAACATGGCGGTCGAAGATATAAATTAATTATAATATCGTTGCGCCTAACATGGCGGTCGAAGATATAAATAGTAATGCTATACTGAGATTGCGTCTAAAAGGGCGGTCGAAGATATAAATTAATAAGCTGCTACACAGTCAATTTTAATATACTCCAGTTGCGCCTAACATGGCGATCGAAAAATTATTTTCCAGGTGCAATATTATTTTACAGGTGCATTTAACATCACCTGTAAAAAAATTCAATTAGCCAAGGAACACAAAGAAAACCATTATACGGTGTTTATTTTTCGACTTTATTATTTTTCTTCTTCATCTTCTGAACATTACACTTGTGGTTTCACTTGTTTTAAATCACAAAATTTTCTTTTTTAATAAAATAGATTTCGAATTTAATATTACAAATTATTCCTTTTCACAAAATTTATTTTTAAGACTAACAACAAGATTGCTAATTCTATATTTTATATAGTAACAAAAATGTGTTTTTTGACAACTGTCACAAATAGAATATTTCCACAGAAACATTACTACCAACCTTCGTTATGATTTTAAAATAATTAAAAAAACTAAACGAACTCACTGAGAAATGTAATAAGTGGTGAATACAATATGACAGTTGACCAATCAATACGAAATATGACAGTTGTTTTTGATTTGATCCGAATACAAGGTAAGTCTAAATCATTTAACTTGCTTAAACTAATTAATAATTATTATTATCATTTTTCAGCACCATATGGACTATTGGCTGAGTATACAATATTTTTTGGGAACAATTGTGGTTGCAATTTTTACAAGCTAAGGACGATTATAATATTTTGAATCAATTTATTTTGTTTTTCGTCTTTGGTATTTTTTTAAGATAATGCTAAGGAAGTGTCTCAGTTTTTAAATAGAACGTGATTACCCACACAATTGATTACCCATTTACAGGACAGTGTTTAAGGAAAAGTAATTTGCATTAACAATGAAAAAACCGTTAAACTGAGGAATCCCGAGCAGAAATTAGTTAGGGAAAACCTGAATACAGTTAGGGCGTGATCAGGGCCTGGTCAGTCCCACAAGGGCAATCCCTATTAGGGCAATCTGATGTGGGCCTGTTCCGAGCCTGATTTAGAATACCCTTTTAGGGTTAACCTTATTTGAATATATCCGGCCCTGATCAGGTTTTTCGTATTTGACCCCTACCTGAAATTTAAATTGGTTAAAATTCACTAGAGCATTATCCATTTTAGAAATATATAGTTAAAATCGTTTCATGTATATTTTAGTTATCGCTTCTCGGCTGAAAGACTATAATAATAGTGATTAAGGTGGTATGTATGTTCAATTTTTTTCCATTGTAATTTTTTTATTTAAATTTGACTAATTTATGTATATATTATATAAATATATATCAGGGTCTGGTCTGGATACCCCAATCAGGGCCTGATCCGATTATCCCAATCAGGGTCTAATCCGGTAATCCCAATCAGGGCCTGATAGGGCAAAAGCGTTACACTCGTGATCAGGGCCCAATCAAGCAGCCCTACCAATGCCTGATCCGGGTTAAGGCAAACCTGATCAGGGCCTCACTTGAGCCCTGACAAATTTCTGCTCGGGATACTCCTACTGAGGAAACAGTTTTTGCAGGCTTGCATGAACGAAAGAGTTCTTCCTCCTCTTTCAATGCATTTTCTTTTATATTAATAACTGAATCATTAGGAACATTAAACAAACTGTTTTAATAGTTTTAAAGAAACGTTGCAACTTAAGTTATGTTTGTATAAGGGATTTTATTATATTTTTGTAATGACATATTAGCCAACCCCATTTTAAATAATTCATTTTCCGTCACGGAAATCCAATTACCAACTACTGTATTTACATCCCATAAATTAAATTTCATTATTTTTGTTTGAACATATTAAGATAAAACTAAAACACCACAAAATAAAAACTAATAACAATAATAAATATAATAAAAACATTAATTTAAAACGATATCATAAATTTATTTCTTTAAAATGAAGAAAGAGAAATGAAATAAAAAATTAAACTAAATGTCGTAAATTTTTTTTGGTGCTAAAAAAGAGATTAAAATTTTTATTTAAAAAAGAAATTTTTTTGTTACTTTAAAATTTATTATAAATTTTAATATTTAATTCATAATTTTAATTTTTTTGGGTCTCGCTTATAATATTAAGAGGTCTGTCGGCATTTTTATCTGAAATATGTTATATACACAAGGAAAGAAAACGTTCTTAAAGTTGTTATTTATGGTATTAAATTATACTTTATAAACTGTAAATACAAATAAATTAGTTGACGTTGTATTAGAGGATTAGAATGAATATTTATGCGGGCTTGATTATAATATTTTGATTAGAAAATATGCGTTTTTTAAATTAAGGTAATTTATCTGGATGGTAACCTTTTTGTCGCATACTAGATTAATGAAAATTTTATTTGTTGTCATTAGACAAGTAATTTAAGTTTTCTGATTGCATAATTTAAGCTCACAAATTCTTTGTTATGGTTTTTGCGCAAGTGTCCATCAGGATAAGCGAGTACGAACATCAAAATACTAACGCAATATAAGTTTTTTGAAGATTGTACAGCAGCTAAAGTATTTATTTTTATCAATTTTGGACCTACATGTGAACTGGCTAAAAGTTAACGTTTGTTAAGTCAAGAACTGTAAGAGCAATCATGAAACCTATGGAATATGAATGACAAGCAATTCCTAGTGATTGTCATTCAAAAATCATTAGTTTTAGGAGTTGCACCTTCATCGACAAGGTATCTCATTGAAAACTACCACAGCTGTTTTAAATAAAACTATATTTTAATGTGAAGATCTATTTTTGATAAGCAGTATAGTTTTCATAGAAGTCATCTAGCAGGATACTGTTAGCTTACGTTATACATTTGGGGAACAAATCAATAGAGCCATGGTGAAACTTTCGGTTTTCTTTTTACATTCCCAAAAGCTTTTGAAAAAGTATGATATAGAAACTTCAGAGCAAATTAAGATTTTATGGTGGAGATGCGTTGGCTCTAGATTGATACTTTTAACAGATCAATAATTTCATCTGAATTATGATGGTAATACATTCAAAACGTTACTATTTTTTTATGATTTACATTTTCATGAACATTGTTTCTTCTTTATATATACCAACGCTAGTTTACAAGAAAAATTTCCCTAAATAAAACCCAATTTTTCTTATTTCTTGACCTGCTATACACGAACATCAAATTGATTTTTTTAGATTAGCCAGTGGCGGATTTTGCCTTTAAGGGGCCTGAGGCGGAACAAAATTTTGGGGCCTAAGATTTTACCAAAAATTTTGCAAATGAGTTTGATTAAGACTATTTCTTAAATAATTTTTTATCCGCTTCAGAACGGAGAAAGATCGTTCCCCACTTGCGTTGCATATCGGCAATGTAAGAAATATTTTTAAAATAGTTTCCACATTGGGAAATGAAGATTGCAGGCCAGACCTTGTACATCTTAAATGGACAAGTGATGTTCTCTTCTTTTATATATTTTAAAAATGATGTACTTCGTCTTTAAAATATTGTACTTCTATATCCCTCGCATATGTATTTGACTATTCTAAAATACACTTGTCAACTTCATCACTGGATATATTTTGATCAAAAAATAATTTAAAATTATTTAAAACAGTTTCATATATGGACGTTCTGGTAGACATTTCAGTGGCAAGTCTATATCACAGATCATATTGTGAGTATTTATAATAAACAATTCTCGTCCTACTAGCTGTGTATCATTTGCAGATGATTCATCATACATAATTTTGCGTTTTCTTTTTCGTCCTTCTTTGTAGCTAATATTGTCTGTTAATAAGTTTGCTTGCTCTTCTATGCTCTCAAAATTATTCCGAACATCCCTTATAAATTGTGACAAAGAATTAAACAGTTTTACTCCTTGTAATAAGTTCGTTTGAATATTTTGAAATGATTTTCTAGTACTATTGATTCTTTGCAATAATATATCCCATAGAACGGTTAGTAAGGCAATTCATATTCATCCAAAGAGCTAGCTAATTTTTTAACCTCAACTTTAGTAATCGGTTTTTCGTCTTCATTTTCACTAATTTGGATAAGAACGCTTTTAATATTTTTGTAATTAAACCGCAAGGCGGATACTGCATCAGCTCTTGCAGACCATCTTGTCACTTGTGTCACTTAATTTTTTAATGTTTGGAATTAGGATCGGAAAAATTATCAATAAGCAACTTCCATCTGTGAGTAGATGAAGAAAAGAATACATATATATTTTGGATAAAGTTAAAATAATACACCGTAGTAGAATAGGCATCTGCAGCATAATTTCCAATTGAATTAAGCGTATGACTTGTACAAGGAATAAAAATGGCGGTCTCACTTAGAGTTTTAATTCTGGCTTGTAAACCATTATATTTTCCGGCCATATATGTTTGACCGCGACAATTTTTAATATCCAAAGACAAATTGTTTAAAGTTTTCAAAATAAGTTGTGCTAGATATTCTGAATTGTGATTTTCAATTTGTAAAAATCCAAAAATCGTTCTCTCGCATCGCCCACTTTATCAATGTCTCTTAATATAAAACTTAGTTGGTCGATGTGGTTCACGTCTGGCGTAGAATCAACAATAATTGAATAATATAAAGAGTCCTGAATTTCTTGAATTAGGTGTTCTTTTACTTCAGTTCCCATTAAATTTATAAATTCATCGCATGTGGTATGTGATAAATAACTTACATTACCTTTTCCTGGATGGCTGTTCCTCTTCAATGTACTCAATGCATGTAAAAATGCATAAAATTTCCTTTTCTGTTCGAATCAATATCTTCTCGATGGCCACGAAATGCTAAACCCAAAGTAGCTAATAGCTTTACTGTAGCTGCAACTCTTTTTAAAACTTCCCGCCAGTATTTTTGTTGTACTTCAATTTTACGAGCTATTTGAGTATCAATACGTCCAGTTACAAACAATTTTTCAAACAAATTTTTCAAACAAATTTTTTAGACAATCTTTTTCCCAATCAACGTTGATAAAACGAATATACAACTAAAGCTAAAACACCTATACTATATCAATCATATCATATGGAAACCCTTTTCAAACGTTAATCCAAATGATGAATTTAGCATGTATTGTATAAAAATACATGGATTTTAAGCATACAATAAAAGATTTCAATTCTACACGTTAAAAAGTTTTCATTTATTTAGTTAAATATGAAATTAATCTAAAATATTTACAATTATATGCTTAAAATTGAGGTTTTCAGTTTAATGCTTTCAATAAATTGTAGGTCTTAAAAGAAATCCAAAATCATTGATGAAAACATAAAATTCAAATATACTTCAAACATCCAAAAAATACTTATCTAGATTTTGTTTTTATCAATAATTTTGCGATTGATATAATAACAGCCCATTGCAAATAAAGTTTTAGTATTAATATTTATTCGTAACAGTGGAACTTTTCAAAACAAAATGTTTTTTTACTATACAAATTGGAAAACGAATTTGTACATTAAAAAATTATAAAACTATCAAATTAGAATTATTAAAATAAATACATACATGAAAAAAAGTAATACAAATTGACAACCTAACACTTTTACATGTGGGATAATATTAAAAAAATCTTTGGGTTTAAAAACTTTGGTTGAATGAACGCAGTCATCTGATATTTGAATACCTATAAAATATCAATACTATTTGTAGCGAGGGGGCACCTGTGCATGTGGCCCCCGAGGCGGTCGCCTCTTCCGCCTCTATGGTAATCCGCCACTGAGATTAGCTTTTGTTTATGAAACACAGGCGAAAAACTAATAATGTCGGTGAAAAAAATGTTATTTCTATGTCCTTTAGATATAGGCAATTGTCGTTATTGTATTATTCAAAATTTAGAACAACAGAAGGCATTTCGTTAGCTCTATTTAATAACTAAAAACCAAATTAAATCTTAAAATATATTAAAATTTAAACTGATGCAGTGATGATATATTTGATAAAAAAATTTTTTAAACTCAACAAACGGCAAAAAATTTCCTCCCACCACATAAGTCAACCACATAATTCTTGATAAAAACGCAAAAATGCTGTTTATCGTCTTGGTACTTTAAATAATAATTTAAAGTTCAAACATTACCGTTTACATTTTAGACAATATAAAAATTGGCTAAAAAAATAAATGAAATCATTTTTTGACACATTATTTTTTTGACAAACTGCATTATAAGTTAGTAATTCTCATATTTCATATTTAATATTTCATAATTCTCAATAATAATAATAAAATTTCATTTCAAACAAACAATTTTATTTTTTTCCAAAAAATTTGGTAAAAAAATAAATAAAAATCTTTCTTTTGACACACTTGACAACATTTTTTTCACAAACTTATAATGCCATAAGTCTCAATAATAATAATAAAATTTCATTTCACACAAACAATTAGTTTTTTTTCCAAAAACTTTGGTAAAACAATAAATAAAAATGTTTCTGCTGACACACTTGACAACATTTTTTTTGACAAACTTATAATGCAATAACCTAGTTTTTGATCTCACATACCAATCCAGGTACCATTCAGGTACCTACCATCAAGATTTCTCCAAATTTAATGTTCCTACTCGTAATCACTTAAAATGAACGTTTTGTAAGCCAAAAATATGAATTTTTTGCTATCTTTAACACACACATAATGATTTTTCTGACACACTTCCGGTACAGTTATCGAACACAGTGTCCTTACCTGTCCCTTGAGTATACCTATTTTTAGATAATAAAAAATTTTGAAATCCCTCTAGCGGTTTTCCCTGCAGTGTAGGTAATGACGGCGGCCGGCCGGCAGACAGACACACATTTTTTTTTGCTTTTTTAGAATCAGTAGGTCCTAAAACGTCGAGAAAAGCCAAAAAAGTGGGGGTAAGAATTTCACTTTTGGCTCATGAATGTAATACTTAGGTCTTTCAGACCGAAGCAATTCTGTATAACAATTTATATATGAATAAATCAATTATGTTTCAGAATTCAAATTATTCTAAGTAAAAAATTTTTTTTTCAGATTGTGAGTTTTGACTGGTTTTGGGAAAACCTGAATAACTTGGTGCAAATTGCACTAACATTCGTGTTTTTAGCTTAAAAGAAAGGGAATTAAATTTACTATAGTCTCCAAGAAATTCACAATCATTGTTTGTTCAAAATGTATGGCGATGAATATGGACAAATTTCAAAAAGAGCGTGAAACTTTCGTTTTTTTCAAGTGTAACTCCAGAATCCTTTATGGATTTTAAATTTTTACAAAAAATAGCTTAAAATGTTTGTTAGCAAACGTAATGTTTTGTAACATATGAGATCCAAAAACCGGAATAACATTTTTTTCACCGACATGGGTTTTTCCTGAATATTTCCAAAACAAGAGCTAGCCTAAAAAAATAAATATGATATTCGTATCAGCAGTTTAAAATCCACAAGAAAGGTTGGGTTTTGTTCAGGGAGACAAAAAAGTTCAAAATTTGTGGACTAGTGTAATTCATTCATTGACTGACTTACATGCAGTTGTCTAATTTTGATCTCGTGCAGTTTAGTTTTAATCTATAAAAATTGTTATTATATTATTTTAATAAACACCTGAAGTGTATTATGAACAAAACAGATCATAAAAATCATCATCATGAGAAATTGGATTAGGCTAAATCAATTAAACTTGTAGGAAGTTTTGAAAATAACTTGAAATAAAACAGATATTTATTTATTTATTTATTTAATAATTTCAAATTTTGAACTACATATTATAATGAATACATGAATACATGGATGAAAACTTATACTAAAACAAAAAAATTTTGAAATTATTCATCACGATAGAAGATAAAAGTATCAAAAATGTTAAATGTAGACACCACTTAGACAGCTATGTCTGTATTGTGGCACCATCAGAAAATTTTGTGGGGAAGGAAAGACGAAAAACTAAATTGTTTCATTTTATTAAGTAAAATCCGTACTAGAACGAAAAGATTATTGGTTAGACTATTATATTAAAAAATAATTCGACATTTTTATTTTCAAACAGCCACAGTTTAAGCATACGCGTAAATACTCTATTATATTATTACCAAATAAAAACAATTGACTTTTATAATTGATATATATTTAACAAATTCCGTAAAACGACTAACTAATAATATTTATACGTTAGAATTCTACGTTTACTATCTGGTTTGTATGATCATTTTATATCTTAGGAAATTTCACAACTGCAGCTTCAAACCATCAATTAAATAAAACATGTTACATTTCTGTAGTTCATCACATTATATTTCGATCTTTGTGTAGATCATTATCTGTGGCAACTGGCAAGATGTTGTAACATCACTTTTGACGATTCTATCGTATTTTACGCTAATCGGTATGCTGTAGCACAAAACGACTGTCGATTATCGTATTTACCACAGTCGTTTTGTCTTATAGCATACCGATTAGCGTAAAATACGATAGAATCGTCAAAAGTGATGTTACAACACCTTGCCACAGATAATGATCTACACAAAGATCAAAATATAATGTGATGAACTACAGAAATGTAACATGTTTTATTTAATTGATGGTTTGAAGCTGCAGTTGTGAAATTTCCTAAGATATAAAGTAATATTTATAATATATAGGAAAGATATTACAATTGAATCTGAATATTACAAATATATTGAAACATTTATTTATACAGTAAAGTAAATGAAATATAAATATAATATACGACATACTCTACCTAAGTTCTGAAATATAATCATAGCAGGAAGCTTATTGAAAAAGGTGGGACCGACAACAAGAAAAGAATTACGAATCTGTTCGCATCGAAATCTTGGAACTTCATGTATAATACCATTATTAGAGCGAAAATAATAGTTATAGCTGAAATCCTTGGCAGCAGTGTATGTGTATGTGATGTTCAATCTTGCTAAGAATGCAATGTAAAATTTGGGATTTTTAAGACAATAATATTAGTTTTTATTTTGGAACAGCTTGGTCGATCTTTAAGCTTTTAATCGTAAGGTTTGGCATACTGTTGTTATATATTGGGAAGAGCTGCTTGTCATACAGCATAAATTCAGACTATGACTAATCAACGTCAAGTTGATTAAAATAATTATAATAAAATAAGAGTTAAAAACAAATTTTATTAAAAACTAACCCAGTTAAAAATCCAGCTAGATGCGTATTTCTTGATCGTGTGACGCACTATCTTCTCCAATGATTCCATAGATGATTTTGAAAGTACTACCGTTCACTAAACAAAGTTCATTACCCAAAACCCCAATATTTATAACTTTTGTTAGTGATATCTCAACGCCTTCGCCAGTAATATGTAATATCTCACTTTGACTCGTATGTCAATAGGCGTGATTTAAGTATACGGGGTAGTCACACGCACACCTGTAGATAAAAAAAAATTAAAATTCAATAAGAAACAAAAATGTTTTCTTAAATACAATTTCAATTATAATTGATATTATATAAAATTAAATTAAGTTATTATATTTATTTTTATTATTAGTTTTTATAAATTACAAATTGAATTCTTAGTTATTAGAAATTTAATTATTAGTTTTATAAGTTTTAGTTTAAAAAATAGTGTATGTATACAAAATGGAAGTAAAACCTCAAAGAAGAGGGAAAACCTGGAGCGACGAAGAGATCAAATAAATGCTGGAGATAGCAAAAGATATTGATTGATGTAAGTAAAAGAGTTTATTTTTAAATCAAAATCTAAAAACTGTTGTATTAAATTTTAAATAAATAAATTGTTCGATAGCCGACTATCTATAAGCGAGTTGCAGAAATAACTTAATCTGATAAAGATGAAAAACAAATCGAAATTAAATTTGAATCCCTTCGTTGAAGTTTAATGCTGACAAAGCTAACTCGAAAGAAAGTGGGGCTGGAGGAATGAAGTTTACAATTACCTAACAGTAACAGTACCCAAACTAACAGTACCCAATGAACAGGGTATAGATACTTGCGAAATAGGACAAACTCATAAGAGGGTAAGCTGAATCATCTAAATAACCTAACCCTAAATTAAAACTGATTATAAAATAAGTTTATTTGGCAATATAAACTAATATTGAAAACTGTTGGGGTTGCTTTTTCAGCCTCTTTAAATAAATCGGAATGTTTTAAAACATATGCATCATGTGCTGACCAAGGAAACTGACAGCTAACATACCGATTTTTTTATATGTTTAAGAGAATTGTTTTTTTAGAACAGTTAAATATATTTTTCTTAAAAAACTTACATAAAATTTAAAACTGCAACTATTTGCATATTACATGACTTCCATCCCTGCAAAAAGAATTTATTACCTGCCTATCGATTTCAACAGCTATGCTGTCATTCTCAAGGTGTAAAAGGCATGTAAAAGGCAAAAACGACTGAGCGCATGAGAGAATGTTACAAATAAAATTTGTTGCAAATTTTATGCTCTACAATTTTTATACTACATGTTAACGTCATTGGAGCAATAGAAACCGAAATAATCGCGAAAAGCTGTTTTTTGTTACCTTTGACCTTGAATAAATAGCTTAAAACTCCAAAATGAAGGTTTATATGAAAATTCAGCTTATTATCTTACATTCCGAGGTTGAGTGCTGCAAACAAGGTTGTACTACTGGTCCAGTAATGGTCCATTACTGGCGATCAGTAGCACAGCAATGGCCCAGTTCTGGCTCCCGCATGGAGGAATCAATTTTTTTTATTTTTGATCTACGAGTGTGACAACCTGCGTGCTCCAGTTCTTGGCATTGACATACGAGCTAACGTGAGATACCACATACCACTGGCAATAGCAGTTAGATATCACTAGCCAATGTGCTATCTTAGGGATGCTGGCGAATGAAATCTATTCATCCAATGGTAACACCCTCAATCTTAGCTATGGAGTATTCCTTGATGATGCCGCGTTGCTTACTCAAAGAATCGAGCCTTCATATAACTCTATCTATGGGCTTTAATCATTAAAGAAAGAAGTTGATCGCATGATCAAGGAATATGCCACTAGCTGTATTATTCGCAGCCTCATTTTAGTTTTTTCCCCGCAAATAGTTGTAACGAAGGACTATTTCAAGTCTTAGCCCTTGTTCACACGAACTTTTTTTCAGCTAAGTTGAACGTTATTTCCGTTCGAAATGAAACATCCAGAAATCATCATTGCTGTTCACATGCAACGTTTTTTTCGCGCTGAAAAAAATCGTCCATGTTTTATTTTCTCCGTCGTCGTAAATTATACGACCTATGAAAAAGCAAGTCTGTGTTCAAACGAACGAATAAAATCCGCTTAAAATTTTTAACTTTGTTTTGTGTTTATGTTTGTATACAACACAATGATGAATCAAGTCTTTGATCTTGAAAAACTAATTTTAGAAGTTCAGCCGTACGAATTTACGCTTTTATAATAAAAAAAAGTCCGACAAGTGCGAATAAAATTCACTCGTCAAGGGTTCCGAGAATGTTAAGAAAATAATTTCAAAATAATTAACATAAAGTTGTGTTGTAAAGGGTTTATATTACCAGACCATAGACACATAAAAAATAAATGGCTCATCGTAAATATCAATAGTATATCTCAATCTCATCTAAATTGATCGAAATGATTTAAAAAATATTACTTTAGGTTAACCATAGATATTTATGGTAGCTAAGGAACGACTCAATTCTGTTAATCAACGACAAAATTTAGAGATTGAGTGGTGTTAACACTAAAAATAGAACTTTTTGACAATAATTCAAAAACTGTGCATCGCAAGATTCTAAAAAAAATTGTAATGTTTCTTAATTTTGGTGTTCTTTCAAATGACACCCCACTCATGCGTGTCAAAAACCTTTTTTCACCCTTCCCCACTCCTATCCCCTAAACACATAGGAATAAAATCACTTGAAGCTTCGCTATATTTTTCGTTGAGGGTCTATCAAATTTCCTATCTTTATGAATTTTTTCAAATTTTCTCTCAATCAACGAAGAAACGTATAGGGGGGGGACCAACTTTTTGTTGCACTTTTTTGAGAATAATTCAAAAACGGTGCATCGCAAAATTCTAAAAAAAATTGCAATGTTTCTTAATTTTGGTGTTCTTTCAAATGACACCCCACTCATGCGAGCCAAAAAACCTTTTTTTCACCCTTCCCCACTCCCATCCCCTAAACACATAGAAATAAAATCACTTGAGGCTTCGCTATATTTTTCGTTAAGGGTTTATCAAATTTCCTATCTTTATGAATTTTTTCAAATTTTTCTGTCGGATCAACGAAGAAACGTATAGGAGGGGGACCAACTTTTTGTTGCACTTGTTTGAGAATAATTCAAAAACGGTGAATCGCAAAATTCCAAAAAATATTGTAATGTTTCTTAATTTTGATGCTCTTTCAAATGACACCCCACTCATGCGAGCCAAAAAAACCTTTTTTCACCCTTCCCCACTCCCACCCCCTAAACACATAGAAATAAAATCAGTTGAAGCTTCGCTATATTTTTCATTAAGGGTTTATCAAATTTTCTATTATTTGAATTTTGTCAAATTTTTCTGTCAATCAACGAAGAAACGTATAGGGGGGGGACCAACTTTTTGTTGCACTTTTTTGAGAATAATTCAAAAACGGTGCATCGCAAAATTCTAAAAAAAATTGTGATGTTTCTTAATTTTGGTGCTCTTTCAAATGACACCCCATTTGATCAGGTTTTAAATGGTGTATTTACCCCTTCTTATATCCTCCCCCTTAATAAATATAATTATTAGTATTTGGTACTTTACTATATTTTTCTTTAAAAACCTACTAATTTTTCTATCATTCAAAATACTTTTTAAGGTGTTCGATTACTTAGGCTCGGAGCTAATCGAGGAAAGAAAACGCCATTATTTAGATGTACACAAAAAATGGTGGGGTGTAAAATTCCAAAATACATTTTTTCGAAATACTGAAGTGAAGCCCTTTCATATGATACCCTATTTGACTCGATATAAAAATTTATTTTGCAAAGGCCTCACATCGTAACCCTGTTAACCACACGAAAACCATTTTATTTATTTCTCAACACCTCATTTTTTGTGGGCAGATTAGTTTTATACGCATGCCGAATTTCAGGTTCATTGGATTTACAGTAATCGGGATAATCGAAGTAATGTGAAAAACACGTTTTACTCTCACTAATAGTTTTCCGTATAAAAAACGGAACCCTAAAAAGATATTCAAATAAAATTATAAAAGATAACTTATGGTTGAAAATTTCAAAAAATCTGACTCCCAATTGGAACATTATTGTAGATAAACAATCAAAATGTAAGTAATTATATTTTTATGATTATTTATTTTTGTAAATAAAGTGGCAAAGAGTGTGTGTGTATAAAAAAAAAATTCTTTTAAAATTTAAATTTTATTAAAACAATGGTCAAAATTTTCGTGATATTCATTTTGTAGATTGATGGCGATGTTTGAAACGATGAACAGAACCTTCAGTTAATGAGAAATAGTTTGCAAAATAATTCTTGGCTGCAACTGATTACTTCTTGTCCCAATATTTTGTATAATTTGGAACAGGCTTTCATAAAATGTGTCTTCAAAATTAAATCCGTCCCTAATTCTTACAAAATTATGTAAGACAAAACATGCTTTCACAGTGGAAATTGCATTTTCTGGAGTGACATCTAATGCTCTACTTAGAATTCTCTTATTATTACTTAAAATTCCAAACGCACACTCAACCATCCGTCTCGCTCGTGAGAGGCGGTAATTATGTATCTGTTGTTTT